>OZ012740.1:519714586-519929586 GCA_963859935.3 Lathyrus sativus | reverse complement strand
AGGCTTCTCATTTGAAAACACAATTATGTATCAAGTGTTGATATTCTATCATTCGGGTTTGCAACGTAAGGGTTAATGTTGTTAGGGTTCAATTGATACCCACTGTCGTAGTGAGATTCAGATATCAAACTATTATATTAACTTGAATCATAAAACATAATATCACCACCAAACTTTTATTTTATCCAAGGGAAGGGAGAAAATATCGAACAAAAACCTTAAGTAAAATGCAAAGCAAAAAGTTAGGCCTAAAGCTAAGCAAAGAGAGATCAAAGGTACGGGGGTTAGTTATAATAAGGGAAGGTACTAGCACCCTAAGCATTTGTAGTACTCTACAGGAACCTCTTGAGATATTTGTGTTTTGGCTAAAATTGTTTGCTAAAGGTAAGGATGAGAAAGGTAAAGAGAAAAGATGGAAAAAGAAAAAGGTAGCTCGCTAGGATCTCACAATGTTATGCTTATGTATCCTTAATAGGAAGTCGGAGCAATCGTAGTTCGGACACTACATGTGAAAATAGAAAAGGGTGAAAAAATAAAAGGTTGCTCACCAAGGATCGGGGCCTTGTGCCTACTTATTCTCAAGAGGAAATTGAGAAATCAGAGCGTCCATAGTTTGTGGAACTACGAGTTGCCAGGTTCTAAGAACCAAGAACAGCAAAGACAAGTAAAGTGTAAACGAGGGATACGCACAATGACAATAAGTCAACATACAGTCTCTTCCCTTGAATTAGGTCAACAAGAATCAAAGAAAGCCATAAATACACGGAAAAACATCATGTAAATGGCAGATAAGACACAGATATAAAATACGTATGAAAGACGTCATGATAATTGGACAGCAAATAAAATCAATAACAGACATGATAAAGCATCGTATAAAGCAACAAACAATCAAAGATGCAAGACAAAGCATAGTGAATACAAATAACAGGTATGCGGAAAAACATCACGTAGTAAATAAACAGAGACACGCGACAAAACATCGCGGATAAAATTAACAACACGTTCACGACAAAGCATTGTAAGAAAATATTAACAGTCACGGTAAAGCATTATGTAAAAATTAACAAATAGTCACGGAAAAATATCGTGAATACAAGTAACAGATATACGTGGAAAAATGTCACAGTGAAAATAGATAGAAAGCACACGACAAAGCATCGTGTAAAATAAACAAAAAGTGCAAGGTAAAGCACCGTGATAAAATAGCAGACATTCACGGCAAAGCATCGTGAGACACAGAGAAAAAATACAATCACGGAAAAACATCGTGAGAAAACCTCAGCACATAATCAACAGATAATCACGACAAAGCATCATGAGCAAATTGAAAGTACAATCACGAAAAAACATCGTGGAAAATCATCAATACATAAAATCAATAGAAATTCACAACAAAGCATCGTGTAGAAACAAATAAAATCCACAAATAAAAGTATGACAGGTAATAAATCGAAAAATCAAGTAGCATTAACATGATTCGTCAAGTATCAAAAATTCACAAATAATACCAAAAACCTAAGTAAAATAAAAATGTTAAAATTAAAACAAAGAAAAATAACATACTTTTGACATTTTTAATTCATCACAAAACTTAATAAAAATATCAAAAAAAGTTAAAAAATATTTTTGCATTTCAAATATCATATATACATAAAAAAAAAAACTAGAACACATACTTTTTTTTAAAGAGGCAATTAACAACACATATTAACAATAATTATTTAAAATGTTACAACAATAAATAATAACAATGACTAATTAAAATTATTCTAAAAGGATCTACACTAATAAAAAAAATATAAATGGGCCTAATAGAATCTAAATTATATTAACTTAAATAAATAACAACAATTAAAATAAAATTGATTTTTAATTATTTTTTTGGTCTCATACCTATGCCTCGGAGTCCATTTTGGTCATCTTCCTTTTAAAAGTTCCAAGTTAGTCCTTTACATTGTCTAACAGAATTAAAGTGGTTCTTTTCGTCAAATATTGTCAAACGGAGTTTGTTTAGATGACGTGTCAGCTAGGTGGATTGTCATCTTCTTTTACATTTTCAAACATTACCAACCAACCAATACTAACGTGACATGTGGTAGTAGGTAAATAGTTTTTAATATTCATATATAATACACTCATTCAACTAAATGTCATCACCTTCTCTAACAAACCTGCAAAATCTCTTCTCCCTTCAACCACCGTTCATAAACTTTCAACCGTCATGCAACACAACCAAGCTTCACCGCACATTTACTAGCTCCAGCCTCAAACATTTAAGTGAAAGTTAGCTAAGTATGTAATGATACTACTAGTATTTCAATTTGTTAGCATTGTGACAGAAAACCTATGGAGAAAAGTGAATGAGATACAAGTTGCGGTATGCATTAAAATAGAATATTCTTAATGTTGAATTTCACAATTTAAATCAACCATAAGATAGAAATGAATATACTGACACAGGAAATGAATAAAGTATCAAGGCCTGGTTTATTGCTATTGATTTAGTTAGTATCTACAAGAGATCAATTGCTACTAATTCATGTTGAATACTTATAGTTATCATGGAGAAATAGTTTTAGACAGGTTGTAAATTTTTAAATACCCCTCTATTTTTACATGTACTTTTTGAATCTCAGTAGCAAGCAAAGCAACAACAGTAACTCAAAAACTGCACTAGAAATTTCTTGCTAAAGTTTGGTGTTCATTTTTTCACGATAATTTATATAAAATTTCATAAAGATTTTTTTATAGACTTAGTACTTGGTACTAGTCCCATGTTGATGGCTTCTTATATATTGTCCGCTTCAGAGATGAGTGACATGAAGAAACAATTGGAAGACTTGCTTGAGAATAAGTTTGTCTGATCGAGTGTTTTGTCATGGGGAGCATCGATGTTGTTAGTTAAAAAGAAGGATGGTAGCATGAGTTTATGTGTTGATTATCGATAGCTGAATAAAGTTACTTTCAATAACAAGTATCCAATTTTGAGGATCGATGTTTTGATAGATCAGTTGGTTGGTGCTTCTGTTTTTAACAAGATTGATTTGCGTTTAGGTTATCATCAGATTCGAGTGAAACCAGGGGGTATTCTAAAACTGCATTTAGAACTAGGTATGGTAATTATAAATATTTAATCATGTCGTTTGGAGTCTCTTATGCGCATGGAATATTTATGGAGTACATGAATAGAATATTCCATTTGTACTTAGATTAGTTTGTGGTTGTGTTTATTGACGACGTCTTGATATATTTAAAGTCAGATGAAGATCATGCAGAACATCTGAGAATTGTGTTGCAGACCTTGAAAGAGAAGAATTTGTATCAAAAGTTGTATAAGTGTGAGTTTTAGCTGAAGGAAGTGAGTTTCTTAGGTCATGTAATTTCTAGTGGGGTATTGTTGTTGATCTGTCGAAGGTTGATGTCGTGTTATAATGGGAAACCCTAAAGTCTGTTACTAAGATCAAAAGTTTTCTAGGTTTGACTGGTTACTACAAAAAGTTTATTTAAGGCTTTTCAAAGTTGGCGATACCTTTAACTTAGTTGCCTCAAAAGGGTCAAGTGTATGTGTGAGATGTTTTATGTGAAGAGAGCTTTATAGAACTTAAGAAAAAGTTGATGTCTCCTCTAATATTGGTTTTTTCGAATTTGAGTGAGTCTTTTATTGTATATTGTGATGCTTCGATGATGGGTTTGGGTGATGTGTTCATGCAGAATATATAGGTTATAGCCTACGCTTCTAGATAGTTAAAGGTTCATGGGAGGAATTATTCTGTGTGTGATCTAGAATTATTCTTCGTTGTGTTTGTGCTTAAGATTTAGAGGCATTATTTGTATGGTTCCATATTTAAAGTGGTCTATGATCACAAGAGTTTGAAATATTTGTTCGATATGAAAAAGTTGAATATAAGGCGAAAGAGGTGGCTCGAATTTTTGAAGGACTATGATTTTGGTTTGAATTACCATCCTAATAAAGCTAATGTTGTATCTGTTGCTTTGAGTAGGAATTTATTGCATATGTCAATGCTTATGGTTTGTGAGTTGGAGTTTATTGAATAATTTCGAGATCTGAGTTTGGTATGTGAAATGACTTGTAACAGCGTGAGGTTGGGCATGTTGAAGCTGACCAGTGGTATTTTAGAAGATCGAATTAGGATTATTTGATTGGATGGTGTCGATTAATCAAGGTAAGGATGGTGACTTCAGAATTGATGAGAATTGTGTGATAAGATTCAGAGATAGAGTTTATGTACCATATGTGCCCGAACTTAAGAAGAATATTCTTGAGGAAGGTAAGAGGAAAGGACTTAGCATTCATCCCAGTACTACTAAAATGTATCAAGTTTTGGTGGCCAAGAATGAAGAAAGAGATTGTTAAGTTCGTGTATGCTTGTTTGACTCTCCAGAAGTCAAAAATTGAACATCAGAATCTATTAGGTCTAATGCAACCATAGTCTATCCCTAAATGGACGTGGGACATCATTTTGATGGACATTATGTCTGGTTTACCGAAGATAGTGAAAAATTATGATACCATTTGGGTTATTGTGGATAGGTTAACTAAATCGGCTCACTTTATTTTGATTCAACTTAACTATCCATTAGAGAGGCTAGCAGAGCTGTACATTAAGAAGATTGTCAGTTTTCATGGGATTCCATCCAGTATTATATATGATAGGGATTTGAGGTTTACGTCGAGATTTTGGGAGAGTTTTCATAAGGCTTTGGGTACGAATCTGCGTTTGAGTTCTGCTTATCACTTGTAGACAGATTGTCAAATGGAGAGGACTATCTAATCCTTAGAAGACTCTTTGAGGGCTTACATGCTTGAATGAAGAGGTTCTTGGGATAACTTTTTACCATTGATCAAGTTTACCTACAACAATAGTTTCCATTTGAGTATTTCAATGAATTTGTTTGAGTTATTGTATAGTAGAAGGTGTAGGGCACCTTTATATTAGTATGAGTCAGAAGAAGGTGATGTGATTGGACTAGAGATTATCCAACAGACCACAAAGAAGATGAGACTCTCACATAGTCTCCAAAAGAGCTGTCATGATAAGCGAAGAAAAGCACTTGAGTTCTAAGAGTGGGATCACGTGTCTCCGAGGGTTACTCCAGTAACTAGTGTTGGTAGAACTTTGAAGCCTTGAAAGCTCACTTCATGTTTCATCGGCCCGTACTAAATTTTCCAGAGGATAGGATAAGTGGCCTATCAGATTGCTTTACCGCTGTCACTTTCTAATCTTCATGATGTGTTTCATGTGTCTCAGTTGAGGAGGTATATTCTAGATATGTCTCATGTAATCCAAGTGGATGATATGCAGGTGAGAGATAACTTGACTGTTAAGGTATTGCCCATGCAGATAGAGGATCGGGAAGTGAATCAGTTGTGTGGTAAAGAGATTAACTTGGTAAAGGTAGCTTTGGGAGGACCAACTAGTGGAAATTTAACTTGGGAGCTGGAGAGTTAGATGAGGGAGTTGAAGCAGTTTACTTAAGTTAATTTTTTAGGGCAAAAATTCATTAAGTGGGTAAAAGTTGTAACACCCCGGTTTTTTAGTTATTATTTTAATTGATTTATTTGTATTTTAATTTAATTAGTGTGATAATTGAATTAATTTGAGAGGTATGGGAGTGTGACCTTAAGGTAGGGATGTAGAGAGTGAGTAGAGGTTAGTGGAATTTACTTAGAATAATTGGAGTTTATTTTAATAATTAAAATAATACTATTTTATGGAATTTATTTAATTAAAATAAGAAAATAGGGAGTTTGGGTTCAATTTGTTAATTAAGAGAATTATAGGGGAGGAAGGAGGGAGAGTAATTGTTAATGAGGGAGGAAATTATAATTATGAGTTAATTACCTTAATTATATAAGGTGAAGAGATAACCTAGTGTTAGAAATTTATATTGGTACGTGAAAAAAGATATTAGAGGCACAAGCGAGATATAAGGTTAGAGCTTTGCAGAGAAGGGAAGAACAACCAAAACTAGAATTTTTCTATTTGCAACTAGGAAAACTAAGTAAGGGGGAGAATGGATTCAATAATGGGTATATGCTTAAAGGGTAGAGTTGAGGAGACCTTAACCTCCAATAGGTTTGTATAATTGTGCATGTTTGGTTGTGTTTGTATGGGAATCTGAAATTTGGTAATCAATTGGTGTTGTAATCTATTTTTCATGATGAAATGTGTGTACATGTGTGTGGGATAATATTTGTTTTGATGTGTTAATATGTTTCCATAATTGGTTAGTTTTGAAGGTTTTTGGAATCATGATAAAAGTGAGGAATAACTGATGGTTATGCTTGCTAATTGATAAATATAGGTTGTGTGATGATAATACGTTGATTCTCCATAGTAGAAAATGTAATTTTGCAATCTGCAGGTCCATGGTGGGCACCAAGGCCATGACAGGTGACCTGTCATGAAGCCCAAGCTCAATTTTAAAGTCGGTCGTCATGCGGATGACGTGTTGGTGTTGTGATGTCCATGGCGGGCACCATGCCCGTGGCGTGTAACCCATCACAAGCCTTAAGTAGGCGTAAATACTTTTTTTGATAATGATAAATGGAAATTTTCAATTTTTATTAAGTTTCATGGATGTTTTGAGTACTATTAATACACTATTAAGTAGTGTTTGGATGATGTTGGTGAGATTTAACAATTAAACATGATTTTACTAGAATTTATGAAGTATGTGATGAATGTTGGATATGTTCATAATCGATGATGATATTGTGTTACTATCTATGAATTATGATGATGATATGTTGTTGTATGAGCATGATTTATGTTGTTGAATGATGAATATGTTGTTGTGGGATGATAGTTCGGGAGGGGAACTATTATCGTTGGTTCAATGCATGTTTTGTTTATTATCGGGAGGGGAATTTAAAAATTATATTGTTATTTCATTGACGTGTTGGGACATACATTCATTTTGTCATTGTTGTTGATGAAAGAGGCAAGTTGCAATCTGAGTAGGGTGGATTGGTAACTTGTCCTGAATCCAAGTAGGGTGGATTCGGGGTTCGAGCAGGGTGAACCTGATTCTTGAGTGAACTAATTGATGAGGATATTGTACCACACACACACACACACACACACACACACACACACACACACATATATATATATATATATATATATATATATATATATATATATATATATATATATATATATATATATATATATATATATATATATATATATATATATATATATATATATATATATATATATATATATATATATATATATATATATATATGAGTCTAGTTAAGGTTATAATTCTCATTGCATAATGTTAAATGATGAATATGTGATTGTTTTGTGTATGTTGACGAATTGGGTGTGAGAATGATGTTGTGTGAATATTGTCAAATGTATAAATGCTTAAATCCTACCTTGCAGTTTATACCGTTTATTTATTGGTGTGAATTCTCACACCCCCTATTTTCTTTGATGTTGTTCACCATCGACATCTTACAGATAATCAAGATTAGAAGTTGTTGTTTTGAGTGGAACATAGCTCCTGAAGTTAATTCCATTTAGTTTAGTTGTTTATTTAGTTGCTATGCTCTGATCATGTAACATCGGGGTTGGGGCGCTTGTTTATTTGTTGAATTTGAATTAATTTTTTAAGGAGTTTTTATGACGTTATTTCGAAGTTAAGGACAAATAGGATTTTGTCGAGTATTTTAATTTTATTTTTCTATTGCTATTTGAATACAGTTGAGATGTTTTGAAGTTGGCAACACTTTAATCAGTGTATAATCTTGTTATATAAGTTTTGAGGTTAGGGTGTTACAACACTCTTCATGTGATAAACATAGAATACCTCTCCAATAAGGAAGGTGAAAGAGAGATGAATATGCCTGAAGTTGAAATCTCTTTCTCTGAGAAGGACACAACCTGCATCCACCCTCACAATGATGACCCCATGGTTATTACTGTTAGGTGTGATGAATGGGAGAGCAAAATAGTTATTGTAGATCAAGGAGGTTCTACAAATATCTTATACTAGGATGCATTCAAGAGCCTCCTCCTTGACCTAGATTACCTAAAGCCCTTATAGGGATCGCTAGTTGGATTCTTTGGGGAGCAGGTGCTAGTGAAATGTTACATCACACTGAAAACCACTTTTGGATAACAAGAGCAAGCCAAAGAAATTAATGTCAAGTATTTTGGTCATTGATACCCCCTCTTCTTACAATATGATTACAAGGAGGTCAATTTTTAATCAGATGGGCACCGCCTTATCCATTCTGTATTTGATCATGAAATACTCGCTCTTTGAAGGAAGGGTAGGAGTTATCCAATGAGATCAGGAAATTTCTATAAGGTGTTATGTAGAAACCCTCAAGTTGAAAAGGGCCTAATATCTAGGCGCAAATACTAGGAAAGTGGGCTCAGAAATAAAGGCACCAAGAGAAGTTCCCAATTGTGAGGAGGCTCCCACTCATGCCAACAAGGAGATAGAAGATTAAAAGCCAAATAGGAATGCCCTCTGATGCCACTTTCTCTACTATCATTTTTTATTTTCTTTAGTGTCATTTAATTACTTTACTGCTAATTTTGATTAGGCGAGTATAAAATCTCTATTGTTAGTAAGGACATGTTATCTAGGGTACACTCTTTTCATTTTGTACCTTCTATGGGCGAGAGTTTTTAACGAGGCCTCTCATTTTATTATTTTGAAGAAACTACATTTGATATTCGTGGCCTTTCGTATGAAATCTAAATGTTCTAGAGAAGATCGCCCTTGGAGGCAATTAACATGTTAGATCCCTAATAAGGATCCTTGCCATCCATAGAGGTGATCAAAATGCTAAATCCCTAAAAGGGGTCTTTGTTGCCCTTAGAGGCAACAAAAATGTTAGATCCTTAAAAGGGGTCCTTTATGTCCATAGAGGCGATCAAAATGCAGGATCCCCAAGAGGGATTCTTGTCACCCATAGAGATGATCAAAATGTTAAATAGAAGTGCATCCATGTTACCGTATGGTATTGTTTTCGTTGTTTTGATGTTTTTGTCAATTTGAGTGTATAGGATATTTTTTATTTGTTTATTTGTAATTTTCTTCTTATTCAAATATTCATGTGTTTCTAATTCTTTTACAATTTAAGTTGTATTGTGTTTGCTCCATTTTATATAGTATTATATCACTAAGACCCTTCATTATTCAATAAATTAGAGTTTTTATCCATGATAAAGTTCCTTTTTTAGCCTAGCAAATTGTTTTTTTATTTCACCAGGTGTCGCTTAAATCACAAGTTAGAACACTTATATCAAGGTGTAAAGTCATTTGATTCGAATCAAGTATTATGTATGACTCTAATAATGGACATTGTGAAAATTGGAATTTTCCTGTGGATGATTTGACTCGAATCATAAACTTAACTTGACTTGAATCACAGCCTAATGTGGCTGGAATCGTGTTTTAAAGTTGACTAAACTCATAACTCTCCATAAAAACTAGGATTGGGCTCTTTCTAATTTGACTTGAATCATGAATTGAACAAGACTCAATTCACAACACCTTGTGACTCAAATCATGATTTTTCGTCACAAATCCATTTTTTCACCCTAGATTTAACTAGTTGTTTCTTTGACCCAAAAACAACAAGTGGTGTGAAACATTGTGGGAGAAACCCATAGAGACAAAGTATCAATTTGTCTTCTCTTCTCTAGTGTATTTATTTCAAGCACCTTTGAATCTTTCTCTTGTTTTTCTAGAACAACTTCTTGAGTGTTAATCCATATTTGATTCACTTCTTTTTGTTAAACACTATTCTTGTGTAGTTTGTGGTGGTTTTAGGGAAACTAAATAAAGTGAACTATTCAATCTTGTAGTGATTTGTGGTTGATCAAGCTCATCATATCCATCAAGAACAAAGACTCATTTATAAAAAAAAAAAAAAAAGAGAACCTTTGTGTGTGTTCTTCTTTCACCTACATCTAATTCGTTGACTAACACCTTATGAATTAGAGCGTGTGTGAGATTCCTTTGGCACTATTCATCATATTTATCCTTAGTCTTTTGTCCATTGTTGTGGACCTTCATCTCTAAAGATTTATTTTTTGAGTGAGACTATGGCTACATTCAGGTATCATTTCTTGAATGATGTTTGGTTTTTATTGGTATCTCTTAAGTAGAGATTTTCATTATTCGCCATGGAAGACTTTGGTGAGGACGAGTACAAACTGTTTATAAGACGGAGTTGGAAGATGTCAAGCTTTGGTGAAATTATGTAAAGACTCTTCATAGATAAATTGGGAGTTTTCCAATCAACACTTAGCTAATGACAATCACTCAGACAAGAAATCAGTGGGATCAGGTGTATTACCACACACGAATACTTGGAGTAGATTATTGTGGATAGCAAGGTTATTGGATCAAGATCTTTAGGGATCTTATATTGTTGGCAGTTTAAGTATCTAAATCAATAGAGGGAATTACCGTGTGATAATTCATTATAATCAAAATGCTTCTATCCAACCTATCATGATAGTGGAAGATCATGATTATTTCCCAACGGGTTAAACACCATTAAAGAGTGGAGTAGGAAAAGTGAGTATAAACGTGGAACCACTATATATCTTTGTCTATATATAGTCATCATAAAAGGCATCATATAAAGAGTGGAGTAGGAAAAGTGAGTATGAACATTGAATTATTTGTATGTCATTTAGGTTCAATCTTGCTTATTGCATTTTTTGTGTAAGTTTAGGCATGTGGTGCATCAAAGATGATGAATCATCATAAATTCAATTATGATTTGAATGAGTATCTAAGTAAATAGTTTTAAATTTCTTTGTTTAAAGCTGCTTTGGTTATCTTGTAATTGACTTACATTAGAAGTAATCAAGTTCTTAGTGATATCTTATAATAATTTAGTTGGTTTAATTTATTGATATGATTCCAAGCTCTCTTAGTGTTGTGTTTTTCTTCCACATATCTTAAAATCTTCGATTTCGTTTATGGGACCTAAAATATTTTTGAAATTGTCTACTACCCCCCCCCCCCCCCGAGCGCGCACACGTTTAAACCTTTTTGTGTCCATATTCTCACCCAACACTAGACAATTTCTCATGAAAATATGTTGGATCCCTAGGGATCCTCGCCCCCCATAGAGGAACTCAAAATGTTGGATCCCAAGAGGGATCCTTGCCACCTATAAAGGTGATCAAAATGTCGGATCCCTAAGAGGGATACTTGCCTCTCTCAGAGGTGACAAAAATGTTGGATCCCTAAAGGGGTCCTTGCCTCCCTTAGAGGCGATCAAAATGTTGGATCTCTAAGAGGGGTCCTAGTCGCCAATAGATTCAATCAAAATTTTGGATCTCTAAAAAGGATCCTTCTCTCCTATTGAGGAAATTAAAATGTTGGATTTCTAGGAAGGATCCTTGCCATAAATAGAGGCAATCAAAATGTTGGATCCTTAAGTGGGATCTTTACCGCCCATATAGGAGATCAAAATGCTGGATCTTCATAGGGGATCCTCACCGCTCTTAAAGGTGATCAAAATGATGAACCCCTAAACAGGATTCTTACCGCCCTTAGGTATCCATAAAATCATTGGATCCTCATGAAAAGCCCTTAACGACATGGAAGCAGTCTAAATCATCCAATGTTACTGGTAACGTTGCAACCCTGATATATAAAAGGGGCTATATATAATACAATCATAAATATCGAGCATAAAAAGGGGCTATATAGAAAATATTGACAGTCAAGAGGTAACGAGACACTTAACATTACATAAAAGAGGATATTATAAAAGGATCAAAACATATGAGACTAGTCATTATCCACCAGCCGACCATCCCGAACCACCTGAAATGGATCCATCTGACTCAATTTCAGGTTGGGATAAAAGAAGTAAGAATGAATGTTATCCCTTTCAAAATGTTGGGGGAAGGTAACCACAACCTCATCCTTGAGCAACAAGGCCTTTCCTTCAAGCTTTCATTAGAACTAACAACCTTCTAGAGTGATTGCTCTAGGCGCTTCACCTCTTCAAACTGAGCAAGAGCCTTATTGGCTACTTCTTTGGCACACACCTTCAAAGCATCCCGCTTTCCACTCAACACCCTTCTTGGCCTTCTTGAACGATTCTCGTGGCAGTGTTTATCCTGGACTGTAACTCGGATAACATGGGAGTATTTCTCCCTCTAGGATTTTCCTACTAAAATATACCACGATATTTGGATCCTCAATAAATTCGTTAAATAAGCAGAAGAAGTTCCAATAAGTGACTAGTAATGACCGAGAAAATTCTCCAAAAGGGAGAGGTGGTGCTCGGAGAACTCCATAGTGTTAAAAGTAAAAGTATTACATAAGGAAGGTCTAGAAGGTTTCGATTTACCACATGCCTTCTCAGTTTCCTTTGTTACTAGGCGGCTTCCTAACGGTGTAGAGGGACCTTTCTGATGCCTCGAGATCTTGAGAGGTCGGGCTTTACCAGCACAAGTGTCCCATACTTCCACTTTCTACCTAAAGTATTTAAGTCTCTGGAAACAGGCGGGGGTAAAGGCGTTATTTTCTATGTGGCCTACATCTGAATCAAATGCTCTCTCTTATTACCAAGCAAAATCTCAATCATGTCCTCTGAAAAAAGGAGGGTGACATTAATACATAAAACAATAAACAAGGGATCAAGACAAAAGGTTCTTATCTTACCATAAAGCATACCTAAGTACTTATCTACCCCATTACCATTTTCTCGGTCCTGGGTAATTAGATTACGAGGGGTTAGAGGCTAAAAGCAACTTCGAATTTGGATCATCTCTTGATCAATAGGGGAAAGGTCGCTTGAATCTACCCCTTTGATAAGTTGGGGATTCATCATCCATGATAGAAGGAAACAAGGGATGTTATTCTCTCATGTGGTCACATAGATTTCCAGCTGATGTCTACCTGGTAGATCACGCAGACTTATCCAGCTACTCTTGGGAAGAATCTCTATGTTGAAAAAGGATAAGAACACCCAAACAGTATGAGGGCCCCCAGGTTACAACAAATTATATAGAAAGACCTTAACATTCCCCATACGTTGGGATTAACCTAGGAAAGGGAGGCGCTAATAACTGCCAAAACATATGTTTCAAAGGAGGTAAAAAGGATCCGAACCCCCGACTCACGGATAGCATGCAGATAAAAAAAATAGAGAACATAAGGCTCACCAACAGTGTTCGTGTTGGCTCTCTCTATTTATAAACAAGATTCCAGGACCACATTCTCTTCACGCCCTATATTAAAAAACCCAATGCCTTGGAAAACCTGTTGATCATGTTAGAATTAGAGTACAAAGACGCAACGCCTCAAACATGAACATGTTTAAGTTTCTTACTTTCCATTTGAAGGTTGAGAAACACAAGAAAGGGAGGTTTGAATTGAGTTTCACATTTTGTCCCCTTTTGCGAAATTAGAAGAATAAATATAAAAATGACAATAAAAATAAATGACACAATTATTTTTATCCTGGTTCACTATTAACGAAGTTACTCCAATCCACCTCTCAAGGTGATTTTGCCTTATCATAAGGACTTAATCCAATGATCATCAACGATTATAATCATAATGGATACCTTCCATTGTCTTCTTGAGAAACCTGGCATGCACTCGCCTCTCAAGGAATCAACCTCCAAGTCGTTAGAAACGACCTGACCCTCTCAAGCATTCTGGTCTTCACTCGACCGCTCAAGGAACATCATTCACTAAGCTGTTAGAAACGCGCTTAGCCATCTCAAGCATTTTGGTCTTAACTCGACCGCTTAAGGAACAACACCTTTTACAAGGATTTTGTTGTGCACTAATATGCTTCTTACAAGTTGATTACATAAATGAAGTACATGAACACCTAAGTGTTTCTAAGTAAGATGTGAGCAACAACTCCTTGCTTTATAATACAGAAAACTATCTAAAGAATGAATCTTTGAGAGATTATAAAACATTAGTTTTGTATTGCTTAGAAGCTTTGTTGATGAGCACCATGGCTTCTTTTCATTAGTTGTTAGCTTCTTTTAAGTAACTCCTTTTTTAGCATATAACGCTTCTTATAGTTTAACCACCAAGATCAGCTAAGTTACTATGCATCACTTATTTATGTTTCACTTGACTAGTTTCATATGGCTTTAGCATGTTGCATTATTGTACGCACTTCAGTAGTTTACTTCAGCTTCTTCTTCATTGAGTATTCTTCATTTAAGCTTTAGCTTGTAGCATTTACTTCAGCACTTTGGCTTTGCATAGCAGCGTGCTATCCCAGCAACCAACCACTCTCCAAGATTTTTGGTCTTCAATTTATAGAATTTGAGAGAATAGATCTATTAAATGCTATTCTTGGAAACATATTCCAACAGCAATATCCCAACGTTCACATGAAGGAATGGTCAACATCACTGTACAAAAAGTTGCTCTTGTACTATTATATTCAGCTTAAAACCATTATTATCTTCAGTCTTCTAGCATCTTCAGAGGCTTCAGATATTAACTTGATGAAGTGTGTTGTAGAAGAGTCTTTCTTTGTGTAATCTTCAGAACCACAGTCTTTAGAATCTCAGATCTTCGTTCAGCAGAACCTAGTCATAAGAATCTTCAGCACTTAGTTTCTTAGAAGAATTATCTTCAGAGTCTTCAGAACTTGTTCTATCAGAACCTCATCTTCAGAGTCTTCAGATTTTATTAAGCACACTTTTATCTTCAGAGTCTTCAGCATTTTGTTCAATCAGAACCTTGTCTTCAAAAACTCTTCAGAACTTGATCTTTATAAATGATATCTTCAGAATCTTCGGAGCTTTATTTACCAGAACCATGTCTTTAGAATTTTCAGAGTTGTAACAATAGAAAACACATTTCTTGTAAAGCCTTCTAGGCTTACTTATAAAGTATTTATTAGAAACCTCGTTACTAACATTCCTTTGAACCGTTGCATTAGAAGTAGTTCTAAATCTTGACTTTAAATTGTACACATATCTTTTCTTTTAGAGTGTTGATAACAGAGTCTGATAACGTCACATGTCTTCTTATTAGAGTCAGAATCATATTGACAACAGCCATACACTAGACAGAAACCATATCATATAGAATTTTTCTCTTAGACAACATGTGCAGTTATCATCAAAACTCAAAAGGCCAGATGTAGAACCAAATCTTGTTCTTACACCATTAACTTCAAGTAAGAGGAAGGGGAGAAAGTAGGAATAAATGTGTTTAGGAGGCAAAAGTTATACCATCTTTTTCTTTACTCGCCCAAAAGTTTATCTTTGGCTTATGTAATCTTTTTAGGAGGCAAAAATGGAGCACTCAAAGGAAAAGAGAAAAATATTTCTCAAATAATGAACCAACTCTTTTTATAGAAGTCTAATGGCACAAGAAATACACCTACTCAAAGGAGTAACTGTCATGAAGAGTAGAAAAGTTCTTACACCTAAAGGACACATGTAAGAAAAAGGGGTTATATTGGTTTCCCCAAGAAAACCATTGTCAGTTACATTAAATGCTACACATGCCCTCTCCACTAAGAGCTCAAGATTTCATAGTTAATTGCCATCTATGAGGTTGATCAAGTGAAACTCGACATCTTTCACTAACGTTTGGTTACCCAAGAAACATCTAGCAAAAAGTGATGACTACTTCTTAGGGTTTTCTAAACCCTGGGCTCAAGGGTATTTATAAATATCTGACCCTTTAAGGGTATGAGATAGATCTCAATTTACCCAACATAATGCTTATATACAGAGCCTCTCACCTCACGTGAGTTGGCCCTCACATACCATTGTTGTACCCCAAAATTTGACCAACCTTTTCTTGGGTTATGTTTCATTTCATTTTAGCATTTTGCATTTGCATAGCATTGTTCTTAATAGGGGATCAAGAGTGGTGTGTCATTCAAGAGAAGAGTCTCAAGGTTTTCAAGCCCAAGCAAGAGTGCCTAGTCAATTCATCAAGTGATTATAATCATCATGAAGTTGTCAAAGCTCCTTGAAAGGAAGGATTGATGTATGTTGGTTGTCTCCTATCTTGGGGATCAACAGAGGATCATCAAGGGTTCATAAGGAAATTGTTATGGATAGAATATGATTAAGAATCTCATTGAGTACCTTGGAGGCCATTGTGGAGCTTATCTAGACATTCATTTCATCTGCAAGAGGTCACAGGCAAAGGATATGAAGCTAAGGTTCATCTGGTCAACTCAAGGTCAACTATGGACTTAAGGGAGTTCAAGATTTAGTTTTAAGTCATTTAAGCCATGGGAAGTTATATTGGGACATTTAGGATGTCATGTCAAGATTAAATCAAGAAGAATCAAGAGTTCAAGAAGTTACTAAATTAGGATTTCAGAGGATCTCAGTGTAAAATCCCCTTCTTTAGTGCCTAACTTCAAGGCCATTTTCACCTATGATACAAGCTCAATCTCATTTTCATGTAAACCTGAGACTTTTAGGGCATGTTCTAAGCTTTATTTTGAGTACAAGAACTCATCCTTTGAGTTTGTAGAACTCAAGTTATGATGCCAACAAGTTAGGGGTCTCAGATGAACTTATTTTTGGTCAACTAAAAGTCAACTCACTTCCAAGGCACTTTTGACCTAGAATCAAGTTTCTCCTCAACTTCAAGTGAACATGAAATTTGTTCTTCATGGTTTTATCTTTCCAAAAAGTCCTAGAAGTCCTTGATATCATTTGTACATCTCAAGTTATGGACCTCACAAGGCAAGGGTATTTTGCGAAAGTTTCATTATAGGTCATTTGGTATAATGGTCATTTCCATGAACTTATGCACCTCAAATGCACTTCCAACCAACATGAAAGTTGTTCATAAAGACCTCATTTACATCATAGAGCTCAATATTCATTTGAATTATGAATTTATATGGCCATGTGGGAAGGTTTTCAAGTGAATTTTGGACTTTTAAGCATGATATGAATTTGGTTCATTATAGGTCACCTTTGGCATTTATTTTGAATGAATTCACACCAAAGCATGAGCATGAGAAGTTTTCCACAATTGGCTTGGTACCAAAGCGCATGGAAATGTGGTATGTTCAAGTTTCTTCATGAGAAAGTTTCCATTCCAAACTTACAATATGGATCAAATTCAAAGCCCAACTCAATTCAAATGCAAAATACACCTCATATGTTGCAGATTCATGATTTCCTAATGTATGAAGCAAGCCAAAACACGTGTGCATAAGTGAAGTTTCTTTTTTTGGCAATTTTTAAAATCTCGCAAATGGGGCATCATGGGCCTGCATGACATGTTCAAATCCATCATATATAAACTAAAAGCTTGCCCTAGAAGCTCAGAACGTGCAATTGGAGCCAGAGAGAGCAGATTGGATTTCAACACTCTCAAGAATTCTTCAACTTCGAATTTGAATTTTATCTGCAAATTAATCTCAATTGAAGCTTGATTCTACTTCATCAAAGCTTAAGGAACAATTTGCAAGCAAAAGAGTGAAGGTTGCGTGCCTGAGAAGAACCAACGGATTTGCTCCGTTTAGTAAGCTTCCATTCTTTATTTCTCTCATTTTAGGCACTGATTTAGGTTCATATTGGTTGCATCTGAAGCCCTACTTTGAGTAGGCCATGTTTGATCCATTGTTGTCCTTGTTTGGTGAAGTTCCAGCAAGTGCATCTCATTTTTTAAGCTTCCGATTCTCTTATTTCATGAGTCGTTTTTAAAATCTAAGGGTGGATTCATGATCCTTGTAAGCTCAGCTTTCCATTAGTATAAGATTTGACCATTTTCATGGAGAATTTTGAACCAAGCTCCGGCGAGCTGGCCGGAGAAGACGACCGGAGCCCTAGCTCCGGAGTCTGGTTCGGATTCAAATTAGATCTGATGTGGCGCCCCTTTGAATGTTTGACTGCGCGTGTTTGTGTGCAATTGGTTTGACCTGATCTAGTTGGCTTGTTTACTCCATGTACGTTTAATGAAACAGTGTGTTTCATGTGTTGATCTGATTTGGGCCTTGAGTGCTATTTGCACCTCCTTGCTTCTGAGCCTAATGCGTGTTTGGCTTGTTCCTAGTTGTTTTAGTTTTTACTTTTGCACCCCTGTTTCATTTCCATTTATTTTATTTTATTTTTATTTGCTGTTTTGATTTACAATTATTAAAAATAGCTCCAATTGTCCAAAAATTCCATAAAAAATACTTTCCATCATTATAAAACCTTATTTAATTTTTCATAATTTTTAATTCTGATTTTATTTTATTTTTCAATTTTATTTGAATTTTTCAATTGGAGAGGTTTTTAATGTTGCCTTTGGTTGATCATACACATTTGAGCTACCATTTGATATCACCTATGAATGAGGTTTCCTCTCCATTTAGAGGATGGATTGAGGTACCTTTGAGGCTGATTTTGGTCAATTTTTGATCACTTTTTGTTTGACTTTGCTTTGGTTTTGTTTAACCCTCGATTATAACTCAATAAAGTGGAGCACCCTAGTTGATCAAATCATTTGGTGATTCCTATGATTGAGTTTGGCTTTGATACTTTGGTCTCTGTTTTCCAATGGAGTTAGTTGCTTTGTGCATTTTATTTGAGATTTATTGAACATTTCTTCTATTTTTGGTGAACCTTGCAAGTCAAGTCACCCTAGATGAAGTTCATGCAAACTAGTTGACCTAGTTCCTTTGGGAAATGTCTTTGATTGATCCCATATGCATCCTATGAGTCTTGATACTCATTCTTGACATGATTAAGGTGCTGGTTTTTCATTTTTAGGTCATACACTTGTGTAACTTGTGTTACAAGTTACTTTGAAGTTAAGGCATCCACTTGATTTTAAGTGTTGATTATGAATTGAACTTTGGTTCTTTCTCTTGCCTTGACTTGTTGCTTGCTTGTGCATTGTTTCCATTCTTGTTGTAAGCCTTTTATATTATGTTTTCACTTCTGTCCCTTGGGTTGTGATCATCATTCAAGACAATTTGGTATCCATGTTTATACTTTGAGTTTGTCTTGAATGATGGTTCACTTTGAGCACTTGTTTGCTCCTTTCTTTTGCATGATCAAGTTGTTGAGTTTGGTTGAGACATATTTCATGTGCTTTCTGCCCAAGCCTCTTTCTCCCATCTACACTTTGATCATGATCTTTTCTTGTGCATTGTTGTTTATCCTTTTGGTTTAAGTGATTGATGCATGAATGGTTGTAGGAGTTGTAACTTCTCCCATTTCATCTCACTTGTTCTTTGACTTGTTTAAGTCATTTTGCTCCATCTTTTGTTTATGTTGCATCATTTGAGCATTGCATATCATGTTTACCTTATTCCTTGACTTGTCTAAGTCAACTTCAACTCTTTCTTGCATTTCATTTGTGATTGATTTATCTTGTGTTTTCTTGGTCTTTTGCCATGATCCCTTAGGATTCCTAGTCCTTCCGTTTAGGATGGGAGTATGAGAGACATTAAGTGTTCAATCCAAGCATGATAACATTAGGATAGTCTTTTCCCCTCTTAATCTCAATCTTATGAGCACATTGCACAATAACATTAGGGTTGATTAGTTTCCCCTTAGAGTTTGTGTCTTCTCTTCTCATCTCAAAATTTCTTCAAGACATCTAATAAAGGATAATAAGTGTTGTATGCTACAAGCCTTAAGTACTTGGAGAATGACAGTTGAGGGGCTTTCTCTCAACTGTCTAGAGTGTTTAGTGTATGCCCTTTGGGCGATATGTGACGCATTCGCTCTCAAGTCATAGTCTTTAGTGCAACATGAATTACAAATCTAATTCAATTCACTTCTTCATAAAAAACACAAAACAAAACATAAAATATTTTTATCCTTTGGGATTGTTTGGAAAATCATTTTCAGAAAGAGTGTATTAACTCTTGGTTCTACCGCAAACAGGTAACGCCTAAGTCTCCAATGGTCGAGCATCAATACACCTAACTACTAGAACGAAGGTTTAACCCTACTCAGTTAAAACACTTGAACCAATCTGTAGTCGTGTCATCCTGAACTACGTTTGCTCTGATTTCTCGTACTAGACAAGGATACGTAGGCACAAGATGATGATGTCTTGGAGAGAAACCTTCCCCCCTTCACCAGTAGTTTTCCGAACTACGTTGACTCTGACTTTCCTATTACACAGGGGAATATGTAGGCATCGAGCGGAGATGCTCTATCAAGTCTCTTTTCTTTTCTTTTTTCCCTGTGAGCCAGCCTTATAGATTAACACCCTTTTAGATAGACAACAAGCGTGGATCTCGTTGAGTACAACGGATGTGAGGGGTGCTCATACCTTCCCCTTGCGTAACCGACTCCCAAACCCAAGATTTGGTTGCGATGACTTGTGTTTTCCCTTTTTCGTAGGTTTTCTCTGATCGTTTCCTTTCCCTCTCTTTGGGATAAATAACAAACGGTGGCGACTCTTCTGTCCTTGCCGACCCCTCTTCGCAGCGATATGACAACCATCATAAAGGTTGTAAGCACCATCAAATAGAGCCTATCGCTGCCACGAGAAAGCCCTAATCACCCTCATTTACTAAGGCCTCTGAGTATTCCCTACACGTGTAGGGATACCGTTCACACCTGTACATTTTAACAAGTATACTACTTATATACTCTTTGTTTACATCCACCATCAATGATATTGATAGATGAATAAGAAACTTTATTTGTAGTGGTGAGATTGACAGAAGGAAGTTGGTAATATTTGCTTGTCATAAGTGTCACAAACCTTTATCTCAGGGTTGCTTTGGCCTCCAGTCCACCAAATCTCTCAAATCAGCTTCAAATTTAAGGCTATATTGTGAGGTTGTCAACTCTATTGGGGAATATTGAACATTAGAAGAGTCTTAATAGGATGATAACAAATAAAACACCTTATATACTCTTCACTTTGGAGTGGTTTAAAGGAAAATTATGAGGATTTCCTTCAAAACATAACCTAGCTGCTGGGATATGGTTGCAAGATCAAGTTTTGGCTTGATAGTTGGTAGGGACAACCTTTAGTACAAATGTTGCAAGTTCCAACTTGGGCTTATGCTTATCTCAAGGCAACTTTCAAATCCTTCATCTCCAATCACCATTCGAACATTCCTCAAGCTCTGCATTTGGCATTTCCTATTCTCTCTAATATACTTCATAGTTTTAATATCCCTTTGCACAAAGTGGAAGATAGGGAGATATGGGCTCCTTGTGATGTTGTATAAATGACCTTAAAAATTTCAAATGACTTTATTGGTCACTCATCCCAAGTAAGTCATTGGGAAAAATCTGACATGGAATGCTTATATCCCTCTCTCAAATTCCCTTCTACTTTGCTTATTGATTCAAAATAAACTTTCAATTGATGAATATCTAGCCACAAGAGGTATTCACTTACCTATATTTTTATCTTGTGCCACAAGAATGTTGAACCCATACATCATCTTATGTTTGACTGTCAGTTCTCTCTACACATATGGACATGTCTATCTTACACTAGTAATGTCAATATCATTTCCCTTATGATGATTTCTGGTTTTTTCTGAATAGGACTTGGTCTTCTTAGTGAAGAGTATTTATCTTGTATTCCATATAAACTCAACAAAAATTCATCCAATGGAAATCCTTCATCACTTCAATTATTGCTAGTCTATCTTTTCGGGAAATGCGACTTCCAAGACTGCATCAAACTCAATGGTGGACTTCAAAATTCTAAAGGTTTTTAAGGTATTAACACATCCTTCAAAGTCTCATATGATCAAAGAATTTCTTTGGAAACCCCCTATGATATGGATTAAATATAATACAAATGGTGCCTCCATTGGTGTTTTAGGTATAACTTATTAGAGAGGAATTATGAAATTCCAAGGTTGAACACTTAGGAAGCTTTACTTTTAGCATTGTTCATGTCAATGATTTTCTCGTTGAGCTAACATGTGTAATTCTTGGCATTGAAATTTATAATTTCAAAATATGGTCTCAATTGTAGCTAGAGTCTGACTCTAAATTTGTGGTCGTGGCCTTTAGCAAGCCTTCAATGGTTCCTTGAAGCTTAAGAAACAGATGGTTCAATGCTTTGCACCTCACAAGATCCATGAATTTTATGGACCCTCATATTTTTAGAGAGCACAACCATTGTGTAGATAGATTTGCAAACTTAGGCCTTAATATTCAAATTTTTACTTGGTGAGATGTGGTCGATATGGATCTTAGTATAGAGTTTTATAGAAATCATAGCAGCCTCCCTTGTTTTATATTTTCAACTAAGGTATTTCAAAATGTAGTTTTTCTATTAAATATTTTTTAAAGATCGATGAGATTGTAGTTGATAGAGTTGCAAATCAAATTGACATTTTAAAGCATGTCATGGGTGTTGTACCCCAAAATTTGTCCAACCTTTTTCTGGCCTTGGTTTATGTTTCATTTCATTTGTTCTAGCATATTGCATTGCATAGCAGTTTGCATTTTACAAGGGATCAAGAGATGTGTGTGCAATAAGAGGAATGTGCCAAGGGTTCTAAGCCTAATCAAGAGGTTGTATTCAAGCCAACAGGGGGGTTATCATCATCAGAGACAAGTCAAAGCCTTTTGGATAGGCGGATAAGTGCATGTGGTTCACCTCCTGTCTAGGAGGCCAGTCGAAGGTCATCTGAGGATCACAAGTCTATGGTCATGGAGTGAGATGATTATTTAAGATCATTGGAGGCCTTGAGGGTCATTGCGGAGTTCATTCAAGTGTTTATATCAAGTGTGAAGAGCTACAGTTGAAGATGAGGCAATTAGGGTTTTCATCTGGTCAACCCTCAGTCAACTGTGAAATTGAAGGAGATTAAGACTCAACTCCAAGTATTTGTGGTCATGGAATGTTGTTTTAAGATACATGAGATATAATTTCAAGATCATTTCATCAATAATAAAGAGTGTGGGAAGTTATTAAGCTAGGGTTTCTAAGCCTGACATTGTAAAATCCCCTATCTCAGTGCCTAAGTTCAAGACCACTTATCTCACGATACAAGTCTTACATCAATTGTTGATCAACATGAAACTTGTATAGCATGTTATTATCTTTCTTTTGAGTACTAGAAGTCATTCATCTAATTTATAGAACTCAAGTTATGATGCAGACAAGTTACAGGTCATCAGATGAATGTGATTTTGGTCAACAAAAGTCAACCAACTTCCAAGCCATTTTTGACCTAGAATAATGTTTCTCCTCAACTTTTGGTGAACATGAAAGTTGTTCCTCATGATCTTATCTTCCCAAAGAGTACTAGAAGTCCTTCATCTGATTTATATAACTCAAGTTATGAGGCTTGCAAGGCAAGAGTATTTTGGGAAAGTAGGATTACAGGTCATTTTCATTACAGGTCATTTTCACCGCTTTGCACACTTCAAATGGAAATCTTTCCAACATCAAACTTGCTCCAAATGGGGTCATTTTCTTAAACAAACATCAAGGCATCAAAGTTTTGGCCTAGATTGAAGAATCCCTAATGAAATT
Source organism: Lathyrus sativus (assembly GCA_963859935.3). Classification (NCBI taxonomy): domain Eukaryota; kingdom Viridiplantae; phylum Streptophyta; class Magnoliopsida; order Fabales; family Fabaceae; genus Lathyrus; species Lathyrus sativus. The sequence goes on along the minus strand of OZ012740.1, from coordinate 519,906,129 downwards.
TTCATGAAAAAGGGCTTAAAAGGGAAAAATCAAATTTAATTCATTTGAAAACATTTTGTACCAACCTTGTGCATATTTTGAGTGCCAAACACATTTGAAACATAATGTCATCTTTGGATTTGGGATTTGAGTGCATTTTGGTGGCCATTTTCATGGTTTCTTCAAGATTAAGCAACATACCAAAAACATGCCATAAGACCAAACCAAGGAGCCATTTTCAGCCCTTAGATCAGCCTACACCTCATGTAAGCTAACTGAACACATTTTACAGCCTGGCATGTCCATTTTCGTGTACCTTTTGGAAGCTTCCATAGTGAAAATTTTGAAATTCAATTGGGCTTAAGGAGAATTCATTTGGGCCTTCTTTTGATCTGAATCCAACATACATAAACTCAGGATTGTGTACATGCCTTCAGAAGTGGTTTTGGTGAGGGTTTGAGTGAGAACAGATTGAGAAAAAGAGAGGAAAAAGTGAAATTTCGTTTTGGCATTTCATTGAGTTTCAATCAAAATAAAACATCTAAAAACCTTCCTTGAGCTTCCTAGAACGTTTATGGATAGTTTCTTTCAAGCTTTGCTTAAGAACCAAGCTCTGAGGAAGCTTATTTTTAGGTTTCTTTCTTTTCAAAATATCTCACTGTTTATGCATCTTTAATACGCCATTTTTATATATTTTTAATCCTTGCATATTGTAGATCATTTCTGGTTTCATTTGGTGGTTGTTTGTGAGTTTTTCAGTATGAATATGTTCTCTTTTTCTCTTCGATTTGGCTCATGTGTTGCTTATTATTGAAAACTAATATCATTTTCGTGATCTATGTCTCACGTAGATCAATTTTGACTATCATTTTGTAATTTTTGGTGAAGTTTTTCATTGGCCGTGTGTTGCTTGTCGCTGTTCACGGCCGAAGAAGATGACCAGAGACTTCTCCGGCCACCGCCTGGTTTGGTCTCACGTTTCAGTGGAGAAGATGACTCCATGGCCACACGATTTGATTACTTTTCACTTACACGACTGTGATTAAGACGCACCATACTCCACGTTTGCTTGCACACACTTAATACTTGTTTTTCCACTTAAATATTGGCTAAGACACATGGCATACTATGGTCCATTGGATGTTCATACCATTTGATCTGATGGCCTTTTTTGAATTCCACCATATGCCTTGGTTGACCACAATACACTGAATCACACGTTTTATTTTTCTTTTGTTTTTCTGATGGGCTGGGCGTGCTATTGGCACCCCCCCCTTTTATGGACCCTTTGGATTGCAACGTTTCTGGGTTGCTATTGGCACCCCAATCCCTTTGTTTTATTTATTTCTTTTTCTTTTATTTTTTTTATTTTATGCTGTTTAGATTTAATTTATTTTAAAATGCTTCCAAGTGTGGTAAAATTCCAAAAAAATATGTTTTAGAATCTTTGAGATGTCCTCTTATTTTTAGAAATTTTTATTTTATTTTATGATTTATTTTTCAATTAAAAATGGGATTTAACTTTGGAAGTGTTTTATTTAACCTAAATCTTGACATGCTTTGTTCTTTATTTTACTTCTCTCATTTCCTTTTGATACAATGAATAAGATTCAATCCCCATATCAATGATGAGTTGAAGAATTTTTTAGGACCATTTTGCCCATGATTAGTTGACTTTTGAGTTGACTTTTGATGCCTTTCAGTTGACCCTTAGCAATCCTCCTTCACAATGGAGCACCCTTGTGAATCAATTTCTATGGAGATGTTGTGAAGTGATTTTGATTGCAATATTTTGGCCTCTGGTTGCCAACACATTTATGATATTCTTGCATTTTATTTGATAATTTTTGAATCATTTTCCTATTTTTAGAGTAACTTGCAAGTCAAGTTACCCTAAAGGAAGGTTCACACATACATCTTGACCTAGTTTAACTTGGAAATGACATTTTTGGATCCTTTGAGCTCTCAATGCCTATTGTTTCATGTTGTTAACATGTTAAGGATGATGCTTGCTCATTTTTAGGTCATTATATTGTTTCTTGCTTGTTCATTTGATTGCTTGCTTTTGAGTTGCCAATTAGGGTTTCATTGTGAAACATGCTTGCTTTCCTTTGGGAATTTGCTTGAATTTCCTTGTGGTTTGATTGCTTTTTATTTTGATAACTTTTATTTCATTCCCATTGCTGTCCAAGGACTTTAGAACACCATTTAGGTTTGTCTAAGTTCACTTCTATGGAGGTATTTGAAGCATGAATTGAATGGTGAGCCATGAGGACACTTTTGTTGCATCTTTTGCACAAATCATGATGATGCCTTGGTTAAATGATGTTTGGGGAATGCCTTGCTGTTTTATACTCTTGTTCTAGCCCCTCTTTGAATTAGAGTTCATTTCCTTTCTCTTTTTATATTGTTTTTCTTTGTGGCATTGTGGTTGATGTTGTTTGGTTTAGACCATTTCATCCCACTTTTGATGCTCTTGTGTGTTTCTCTTGATGCATTTATTGTTCCTTTTATCTCTTGCATTTATCATATGAGTGCTTAAGGTTGAGATGAGCTTGTGGTGGTCTTTACCCCACACAATTTCCTCCCTCATTTGCATTCCATGTTTGTATTCTTGCATGTTTATGTTTGTTCCTCTGTTGTTTCTTTCCCTTAGGACCTCTGACCTCTCTTGTTCAAGGGAGATTATGATAGACATTAGGATCTTAACCATGTATGATAAAATTAGGTAGCATTTCCTTTATCTCAATCTTAGGATCACCATTACATGATAACTTTAGGTATGTGTTAGTCCCCCTATAGTTTGTCCTTTCTCTTCGCATCTTCATAACAATCATAAAACACTTAATAAAGATAATGGATGTTGTGTCATAAGCCTTATACTTGGGAAATGGTGATTGAGGGGCCATCTCTCAATTGCTTAGAGTGTTTAGTATAGGTCCTTAGGGAGATATGCGACGCATTCGATCCTGGGTTCTAGACTTTGGTACAACATGTATTATAAACACTCCAATTCAAAACATTTCTTCTCTAAAAAACACAAAAACACTTCAAACCTTTTTCATCCTTCGGGATCTTAATCAGGAAAACCTTTTCAGATAAAAGAGTGTCGTTAACTTTTAGTTCTACCGCAAACGGTAACGCCTAAGTCTCCAATGGTCGAGCTGCATACACCAACTGATAGAACTACTTGTTAACCCTACTCGAGCCTAAAAAACAGTTGAACAAACCTGTGTCCCCTTTTAGCCCGAACTACGTTTGCTCTGATCTTTCATACCAGATGAAAGTACGTAGGCACAAGGCGCGATGTCTTGGCGAGCAACCTTCCCCTCTTTTCACCCGTAGTTAGCAGAACTAAGTTGACTCTGACTTCTCATTTCATATGAGATACGTAGGCACAAAGCGCTGTTGCTTTGCCGAGTCACTTTCTTTTTCTTTTGTCTTCAAGCCTGTAGTTAGATATATTTACATCCTTTTAGATAGATAACGAGTGTGGATCCCGTCGAGTACGACGGACGTGAGGGGTGCTAACACCTTCCCCTCATGTAACCGACTCCCGAACTCGAGATCTGGTTGCGATGACCGATCTTATCCCTCTTTTCGTTAGGTTTTCTCTGAGCATTTCATTTCCCTCTCTTGGGATAAATAACGCACGGTGGCGACTCTTCTGTCATTGCCGACCTCGATTTTCACAGTAGCGACAATGGGGATACTTTATAGGGATCACATTGTATTTCTATTTGTAGCTTGATAAATATGTAAAAAAAACATTATATTTTAAAAAAACTACATAAGAAGGATCAAGTTATATTATATGTGGGGATGCTGATAGTAATTACAATTTCTTGGAGGTATTTGATGAAACAAAAATATAGGGACAACAAATGTGTTTTCTCTGGGCTTACAAAAACATTCTCAAGACGTAGTTAATCCATTATTTTATAATTTTAACTTTAATATTTCATTGTTGATACTCACCAAACATTAAATTTAAAAATTTTATCAACTCTTCTATGAGTGAATTCTTCCATATAGTTATGTTTTGAATGATGTCAAAACAAGGATCAATTTAGCGTTTTTGTATATTAGACGGTATCACCCCAATCTTAGATATGAATTGATCATATTTAGCACTAGGATGCATACAACCATGTTCAGAATTGATTGGAAATAGTTTAGGCAAGGAACATACTTCAAAAATTGAGTTTTAGTGAGAAAACCTTTGCATAGCCTGACACATGTGTTGTTAGGTCAACCTATAGAAGATTTTGCTTCAGCATAGATCGACACAAAGCGTGCACAGGTCGACACCCACACTTCAATAATAAAGACTGTAGGTCCTATCTAACAGGTCACCTCATACAGGTCGACACACTACCTTCATAGGTCGACCTATAATATAAAAATCTTTAAATTTTGTCTTTTCCTTTCATTTCTTTATGCATGTTCTTTGTTTCATACCACACACACACACACACACACACACACACACACACACACACACACACACACACACACACACACATATATATATGCATGCACCTTATTCTAGTAAGATACTAATGTAAAACCTAAACGAAACCAGAATTACAAAGTTAACCTATCACCTTCAACCTCTCTTCAATGCATACACACAATCAAACTATACATAACCAATTTTTGACTGGGTGACCATCTAGGTTAGGATTGATAACGTCCAATTAGGTTGGTGTAACCGAGAATATTATGTTGGGTTCTTTGTGTGTTTCAAATAAGAAAACCAAGTTTGGGTTTTTCTTCAAGATCAGTGGGATTTGAAGGTTTTGGACAAGATCACGCAAGCACATATTCTCGAGTGAAAGGCATTGGTACTTGGTGAAGACAACCTTGCAAGGGAGTAGCGTGAAACGGTGCATCGTGTTCGTGAATCTTGGGTTCAACAAGTGGGTGATAGGGATTAATCTGACCGAGCAAAAACCTTGAAGACGAGGAGGTCTTGAAAGCTACTAACAAGAAGTGGTGGATTATTGCAGCATTGTTGGTTACTTGATCACTCTTTGATCAAGAGTTTTGGAGGTGGTAGAATTAACAACAAACCATAAAGTTTGTGGCGTTAGAGTTCTTTATCTCTTGTATACACATTGTTTTGCAAAGTAAGGTTATAATTGCAATCATCTCAATTTGATTTCGAATTGAGGTTAGGCATATCCATAGCGAGGCCGATTGGGGAACTGCCTAAACAAATATCTCTCTCTCTCTCTCTCTCTCTCTCTCTCTCTCTCTCTCTCTCTCTCTCTCTCTCTATATATATATATATATATATATATATATATATATATATATATATATATATATATATATATATATATATATATATATATATATATATATATATATATATATATATATATATATATATATATATATATATATATATATATAGTTATTGTACTTGTAAATTATCGAATCTTTGTGGTTTAGATCAATTCACTTGGGAATCAAATTTTTGATTATGTTTTGAATTACGATTTGTTGATATAATCATAATCATTTTGGTTGCGATTGGTTTTAACATCAACAAATCAAATTAAATTTACAAGCGTTATCGATTCCACTCAAGATTTTTTAATATAAAAAGTTATCATAACGAAATTGGAAAATAAGACTAAAATTGATTTTTAGAAGATAGCGCGACAAATTTATAGTAAAATGAAAATTTGTGTATGTAATAATTTTAAATCCATTGTTGAACAGTTCAAGACATTCCAAATCTTTAGAACATTGCTTTGAGATATTTTATAAATCAAGTCATATATATATATATATATATATATATATATATATATATATATATATATATATATATATATATATATATATATATGGGCCGGTTTAAGTTAGAATTTGATTTAAAATATTTTTATAAATAAAATTTTATTAAAAATAAACTTTTAACTAATTAATTTTTAATTTCTTTTATAATTAATGTTAATTTTGATGTGCATAGAGAATTTAAAACCAAAGTTGTTGGTTATTAAACTAAAAAATATTTTTAAAATGGTAAAATTGAGATATTTTAAAAATTAATAATTTAATTAAGAATTAAATAAAATTTGTAAATTAATAATTTTTATAACTTTTTTACGCCGTAAACAATTAAAAATTTAAAATCTATTGAACTGTAAATATTTTTTAACTTTAAAATTGTAAAGCTAAGATGGTAAGAGTTAAACACAAGTAATATAACCATAGAGAAATAAAGTTTTGCCATTTGACACATTTCATTTGTTGTAATTTATTTTAAAAAGTATATTAATTATATGTAATTTAATTTGAGGCCAATTTTTTTAACATTTAAGGCCTATTTTAAATTCCAAAAAGATGAGGCCTAAAGTCATTGCCTATTTAGTCATAGGCATGGGCCGACCGTGATATATATATATATATATATATATATATATATATATATATATATATATATATATATATATATATATATATATATATATATATATATATATATATATATATATATATATATATATATATATATATATATATATATATATATATATATATATATATATATATATATATATATATATATATATATTGGATACACATCGCTTAGTTTTGTAAGAGAGTCTAAGGCTATATATTGGATACAAGTTTATTGAAGTCCCACATCGTTTAGTTTTGTGAATGAAGAAAGAGTCCAAGGCTATATATAGGATTCAAGTTCTTCAGTTCAAGATGCATCAGTCAAAAGTATTTAAAGCTTGTATTTGACTTTCTTTATTTTCTTATACTCTTGCATAAGTGTGTTGTAAGATGTAGTTAAATATTTGTTTTGGAGGGTGTGGGTGTACTAGGGGTCTGGGTTAGTTTAGGGTATATTATGTGTTGTAATAATTTTCATATAGTTTTATTCTTCAGTTGTCTATTGACAACAATCATGGTTTTTTCTCCGGTTTTGGGGTTTCCACGTTAAGTTCTTGTGTTATGATTGTGTTCATCTTTTTTTCCATGATTTGTTTGTTTTTTCTCAATAATTGATATTAGAGCTTTTGGTTCAATCCCGGGATAAGTGTTCTTAGTATGCTATATGGTTGCAGTCTTTTTTTTATCTACCACATTAGAAAAGAAAGGTAGTGTTCTGAAAGAGTTGTTGAGCTACAGTGAGAAAATTTTGTGAATAATTTTTTTGCCTTGTGAAAAGTTCAAGTCAAAGGTGTGTTGATACATTCAAGATTACACAAGGTACACGATTATGTTGGTGGTTGAAGAGCTTCCTGCCAACAAGGAAGTTGCACCATAAGTTTTTAGCCTGATTTTTGACATGTGAAAATTCTTGAAGTGGTTTAACTTAAAGTGAAATTTATTCTTCATGATAAAGTATATGATTGTCAGTGATGGCAATGTCAAATTCTTGAAGTGATTTATCTTCAAGTGAAATATATTCTTCATGAGTATGTTAGTTTTTAAAACTAGGATTGTCGGTGAAGACAATGTGAAAATTCTTGGAGTGGTGTAGTTTCAAGTGACTATACTTTTTATGGTGGAGTGTGATTATCGGCAAAGACAATGAAAATTTATGTATTATTTTCAATCGAGGTGGAGATTGTTAGGTTGGTTAAAAATATACACGTTGATACTCATTTTGGTGGAGTATGATTATGGTTGAATACAATAAAAACTTATGTATTTATTTCCAATCAAGGTGGAGATTGTTGGGTGTTGGTTGAAAATATACATGTTGAAGAAGTCTCACAACACTTAATTTTGTGAATTAAGAGAGAGTCCAAGACTATATATATGATACAAGTTCTTTGAAGTCCCACATTACTTAGTTTTATGAAGCAAGAGGAAGTCCAGAATTATATATAAGATTCAAACTCTTCATTCTAAGATGCACCAATCAAAAACACTTTAAGTTTGTACTTGACTTTCTTTGTGTTTTTATCAAGAGAATTAGTTGAGGGTATATTATGTGTTATAATAATTTTCACATAGTTTTATTCTAGTTGTCTATTGACAACACCCGTGATTTTTCTCTGATTTTAAAGTTTCCACGTTATTTATTTTAATATGACCGCTTGATTCACTTATATTAACGGTTGATATTTGGTGTTAGATTTTTAGACATTTGGTGTTAGATTTTTAGACATGCTTCTGATGCCAATGGATCCTAACTCCACTTGTTTTTATGAAAGTATATTTTAATAACATGTAACTTAAGGTATATTTAACTAATTTTTAGTTAAAATTTATTAAATCACATCTTCATAAATGAGTCATATATATATATATATATATATATATATATATATATATATATATATATATATATATATATATATATATATATATATATATATATATATATATATATATATATATATATATATATATATATATATATATATATATATATATATATATATATATATATATATATATATATATATATATATATATATATATATATATATATATATATATGTATATATATATATATATATATATATGTATATATATATATATATATATATATGTATATATATATATATATATATATATATATATATATATATATATATATATATATATATATATATATATATATATATATATATATATATATATATATATATATATATATATATATATATATATATATATATATATCGGATAAGCAAGCAAAATGCATGTCCAAAATTCGGTTACCTTTCAATCCGTGTCTTTCCCTCTCAAGTACAATTCCAACACTGTCATCATGGACTTGGAATCAATTATTGCCCTACAAGTTCCACCCATTAGCATTTTATTCTTTTTAAAGAAACATGTTGACAACTAGTTTGTCATATAAACAAATAAACTCTATTTATATATGTATATACGGACACGACCATTTTGGATATGTATACAATGCACCTTGCCAAGAAAATGGTCGCTCTCACATGTGATCAAGGAACAACAACTCCCTATATTGTCCAAAATCTATCTTGTTTGGTCGAACATATAACTGTTCAATATTGTAATTCTAATGATACTGATTGTTATATATTCTAGCAGACCTCGAAATTTTTTTGGGAGTATTAGTATGGGCCGTTCATACGGTTTCAATATGGACTAAGCGAGTTTTCAACGAGGAAACTTCTTTCCTTCTCCGAATTCTTCATCACACTCCATATTTTCTTATATTTTTATCATATTAGTTTTGAATAGGAGTGTGCATGAAAACCATTTAATATGAACTAAATTATTTTTATGGTTATGGTTTATAAATCAATTCATTTTTATGATTATGGTTTATAAACTAAACCATTTGTTTCGAACCAGTTTAAAATCGATTTTAAATAAATTTTGATTTTAATCTATATTATTTAGTTAAATTTAAATTTAATTTTCTTCAAATTATATTAATTTTTGAAATTTAAATATTTAGATTTTAATATATTTTTTCTTTGAAAATTAAAAAAAAAAAATTTAAAAAAAAATCAAAAAATCAAAAAAAATTAAAAAAATTAAAAATAAAATTGAAAATAAAAATTCTAAAATAAAAAACTTTAGGAAATTATATGGACTTAAAATGGTGATATATTTGTATATTTCAAAACATCTATTTATTGATGGAGAAATCTAAAATATTTATGATCATTTCTCCATAAAGTTTTATGATCTTTGAGATTTATAAATGAAAACTAAAGTCAAATCCAATAAATTAAGTTTTGGTATATTTTCTTGCACATGTCAAATCAAAAGATCTATATAATTAATGACTGAAAGTTCATATAATTAACTACTAAAAATTTATAGCATCTAAGATCTATATAATTAATGACTGAAAGTTCATATAATTAACGGCTAAAATTTATAGCATCTAAGATCTATATAATTAATGACTGAAAGTTCATATAATTAACGGCTAAAAATCTATATAATTTGTGAAGTATTAGTACACCATTTTAGGTAGTTATAACATTCGTAAACAATTTTTTTTCATTTTGAAATACAAAATTATGAATTTTTTGTAAAATAATATTTTTTATGAAATTCAAAAAAGTTAACTTTAAAATAGTTTAAATATAAAATTGATTTATAATGTGTATATGATAAAACATGAAAAGAGACAAAAACATATTAATTTAACAAATAAATGAAATTTGGAAACCAATAACTAAATCATATGGAAACCGGTTTATATTTGAATAACAAAATGGATAACCAGATTTATATTTTAGCATTTGATTTGGATTTTTAAGAGTGGAACAATTTGGATACAAATTTGGTTAACAATAACTGGTTTTTTTACACACCCCTAGTTCTGAACAAAATTATATATTTTTTTTTACAAAAACTATTTGAAAAAACTTCCTGACATTTCACATACATTACTGAACATTTTACGTTTGATGATGAGTTTTGATGACAGGTATGACTTTTTACCGCACCTTTAAGTTTTTCAGAATTTTTTTTATTTGCATTTTTTTTTGGAGTTTTCAAAATGTGCAGTAAAATGCAACTATTTTTTCGAATTTGTTTTGAAATGTCCGGTAAAAAATGCAAACATTCAATCAGATTTTTTTTAAAATTCGATAAAACTACATATAATATTCTAGATTTTTCAACAAAAAAAAACTGAAAAAATGGATGCATTTTTACCATACATTTTACGAAATCCAAAAAAGTGGATGCATTTTTACCGCACATTTTGAAAAATCTGGATATGTGTAAGCACCGTTACCACACATTTTAAAAAATCTAGAAAATTTAAAAAATTTCGGATTTTAAAAAAAAATTTAGTAGACTAAAAAAGTTATTTTATTTTTTCAGTGAAGACCAGAGGCACAAATGATACGATTGTTGGTGACTACTCAGTATAGCTTCTGGTAAGGCTCGAGAGAGGGAAGGTGATGTGGAGGACTCACATCTCAGGGCAGAGAAAGTAGCACCAACTGATTCTCGCAGGAGGCGGTTGGTTAATTAGACTCAATTTTGTGCACTTCGCACTATCCAACGTAAAGGATCTCGATCTGCTTCTATATGGACGAGAGATGTTAAGGATGAGCCAGTTGATGAGCCCGATCTTGAAGAGACAAAGACAAATGTGCGCGATCTGGTAGAGATAGAGGTTGCTCAAACTTCTGAAATAACAAAGGTGCCTCATCCTTTTGAGGCAGAGGTGGCAACTGCTGTAGAGGTCACTCCGAAGACTATTAGTGTGCCACTTACTAATGATATGGAGGTTACTCCTCTTGTTGAGATAGATGTACATGCCCCTGCTTCAACAAAATCATATGTACACACGGATGAAGGGTTTCTTGGTGGGCCTAGTGACACTTATGTTCTCATAGGATATGCGGATCATGTGGCTTTCAGGTTATGGAAGATAAACATATGTATATAATATGTCAATTATGTTACTTTATTTATTTTTATTTATTAATGATACTTTAAAATTAACTGATATTTTTTCTTTTATTTGTTACAGGACCGGATTCCGCATAAGGTGCCCACCCATGGATTGAAGCTGAAGAAGTTCTCTGATGTCATGATGCCACCGAAGGTGAAGGCGGTAGTTGATGAGTGTGGTTTCCTTCCACTGGTGGGTAATTTCCTGACCATGCTTGACAGTCAGCTATTAACAGGCTTTGCTGAGCAGTGGCACAAGGAGACATCTTCATTTCATCTTCTATTTGGTGAGACGACGATTACATTGGATGATGTCTCATCGCTTTTCTGTATTTTGCTGGCAGGTAGTTTCTTTACCACTCTTATCATTAGCCAGGAGGCGCATGTTTGACACTTGTACAATACTTTAGGGTTACAAAGGATACTATGATTGGCAAGTTTAAGTATAAGAGGGGTGCTCACTTTCTCCTATCTTGGTTGTGGGATAGGTATCACGAGCTAGTACGTCAAGGTATGTATGAGGCATCCACTAGGTTATACATGTTACATCTTGTAGGATGTATTATCTTAGAGGATAACTCTCATGTATACATCAATGTGAAGTACATGTGGTTGTTTAACAATCTTAACCATTGTATCTGGGCATGAGGGTGTGCTGCATTGACGGTTCTATATGTTTCCCTTGGAGAGGCAACTATTTTTTAAACCAGGTAGCTTGCTTGTTATATGAGTCAATTTCAGGTATAACTAAACTATTATTTCTTATTATGTTAGTTCTATTTATGATATTATTTATGGTTATATGAATTTTTGTTATTGTGTGCAGTGCTGGATATACGTGCATTTCCTGTCCATTTTTAACATACGAGTTGTTGCTACCACAGCTGGGTCCCCATGGGCCAAGATAATGAGGAGAAGACATGCACATCCAGGAGCTTTTATGGAGTACAAGAGGGAGATTAATGCACTAAATGTAGATGATGTCATAAAGACACCCTGCACAGGCCATATAGTGGATGAGGAGGTCGGGGACGTGTTTACCGGTGTTTTTGGTAAACAATCATGAGTTTAGAAAGTATATTAGATTAACTCAAAAAATCTCCAAAGAAATTTGTGCAAATAATTTATGTGAACACACGTGTGTGTGAATTGAATGCAGTCGTCGCGTGAACGATAACGGCGTAGAAAAAGACTTTAAATGAAGTTAGGTTGTGATAAATGATAAGGTAAAATGTAATAAATTACTTTAAACAAAGGAAAATTAAAACTACATGTTCTATTTAAGGAAACAAAAGACTAATGAAAAATACTGGACGCAGATGCATACATGTTTCTCGTTCAATTGTTTCACTCTTTGACCCGAGTACTCCTGTGGTATGGAGATTATGTATGAAATTTTTCTACCCTTTAATCCCATGTATGAGTCTGCTATTTTTTCTATGTACAAAATAACCTTCGGTGATGGTTATGACCACTAAGAGACTTTTGAATTTACTCCACATTCAATCTTCATGTTCCCACTAGTGTATTTACATGTTATCCACGATACTATATGTGTAAACCCACGTTAAGTTGTAACTACTTCCAACTTCCTCACAAGCCCCTGATGGTAAACGCTCTAACATGTTGTCGATGCTTAATATAAAGGCCTTTGGACTTGTAAATTTACTAAGCCTTTCACCTTACGTGGTTCAGTGGACTGGTCTTCTTGAAATAAAGGCTTTTGTCGACTGCCCTTTTCAAGATTCTGGACGTGTTTCCCAGTGATCCAGGTCTTTGGGGATTTATCCCTGAGATTCCTCCGAACCACATATCCCTGTATCGACCGTTCGACCGATCCCTCATTATTAGTTTGTCGAGGCTTCATCATTAATGCTCTTTAAAATGCTTCATTAATGTCTTATCACAACAAATACCTTTTCATTGACATTATTTGTTGACTTTCTACTAGCTGAAAACTCCAAGTGTAACTGATGCCCCTTAAAAAATGTTATTGTCGGTCCATATCTAAAGGGAGAAAGGTGGCATTTTTTATAACCACTCTGTCATTTTTCACATTTTATGCCACATCATCTAAGTCATGCTTGTTGTCATTCATTATGACTAGCTTTTTTGCCTACGTACACGTCACAGACGTGCGTTCATATTTGCTATGATTACCTCTTATTCCCTAGGAGGATTAAGTGAAATGGAATCATTATGACTCAGCTTGAATTAAGGATTTGTCGGAGTCACAACAGGATTTGAATTCAACATACCATACTTTTCGAGAATCTTCTGTAGGTATGCATCATGAGATAAGCATAATTTCGACTACTTTCTATCTCTTCAGATGTCAATACCAAGAATCCTGGACGTAGCTCCAAAATCCTTCATGTCGAACTTCTTATTGAGTTTAGCCTTCACCCTCATTACATCATCGACATTGTTGCTTGCTATTAGAATATCATCCACATAAAGCAACAAAATAACAAATAAATTACCAGGTCGAAATCTAAAATAAACATAGTGGTCGAACTGACTTCTAATGAAACTTATGCGTGCCATGAACTTGTCAAATCTCCTATTCCATTATCTAGGAGATTATTTTAGTCCATATAAAGATCTGTTCAGTTTGCGCACATAATCTTCCTTCCCTTCTTCGACATACCCTTCAGGTTGCCTCATAAGGATTGTTTCATCTAGATCACCATACAAGAACGCATTCTTCACATCCACTTGTTCTAATTCAAGGTCAAACTGGGCCACCGTGGCAAGCAACATTCAAATGGATATGTGCTTCATAATAGGAGAGAACACATCATTGAAGTCGACACCTTCTTTCTGAGTGAACCCCCTAGCGACCAATTTTGCCTTGTATCTCTTCGACGCTACTCCTTTTATTCCTTCCTAAACTTTGAAAATACATTTACAACTGACTAACCTAGATTCAGCAGGTGTCTTGATCAGTTCCTAGGTGTTGTTCTCATGAAGAGATTTCATCTCATCATCCATGGCCTTCAGCCATTCAATCTTCTTTCAAATCCTCATAACTTCCTTATAGTCTCTAGGTTCTTTGTCTAGAACCTCACTTGTAGAGATTAAGGCATAAGCTATAAGATTTGCATACCCTAGTCTCTGAGGTGGCTTGATGACTCTCCTCGATCCGTCTCTTGCTAGTAGGTAGTCATTATCAGTCTCCTTATCTTTGATAACATCTTTTGCGTCTTCTTCGAATTCATCTAGGATACACAATTCAGCATCAACATGCTCCACCTCAACATGAATCTCTCCCTGTTCCAGCTCTTCGTCAGCATCATCAAGTTTCTTGAAAGCCAACTTTGTTTCATTAAAAACTACATCTCAATTGGTGATACACCTTTTGTGACCTGACTCTAGGCACCATAGCCTATAAGTTTTGACTCCTTCAGGGTATCCCATGAACATGCGTTTCAGAGCTCTAGGTTCGACCTTGTCTTGCCTAATATGAGCATAGGTCACATAGCCAAATACTCTCAGTCTGTCGAGACTAGGTGGATGTTCTGACCAAACTTCTTTTGGTGTCTTCATTCCTAAAGTAGTCGAGGGACATCTATTTATCAGATAGGCTGTTGTTGAAACAACCTCCGCCCAATACACCTTCCTCAATCCAGCACTAACCAACATGCATCTAACGCTTTCAAGGATTGTTTGGTTGAATCTCTCAGCTAAACCATTTTGCTGAGGAGTACATGCTACATTCTTATGCCTTGCAATCCCAGACTCTACACAGTAACTGTAGAACGCTTCGTTACAGAACTCAAGGCCATTGTCGGTTCTCAACCTCTTAACCTTTCTGTCAGTTTGAGTTTCGACCAAAACCTTCCAACTTTTGAAATTCTCAAAAGTTTCATCCTTTGTCTTCTGGATGAATACCCATAGCTTTCTGGAATAGTCATCAATGATGGATAAAAAATACCTTGCACCTGAGTGTGAAGGATTCCTTGAAGACCCCCAAAGATCAGCATGAATGTAATCCAGAGATCCATGTGTTCTTTTCTTGCCTTTGTTAAACTTCGCCCTACAGAATTTACCAAATACATAAGATTCACAAAACTCCAACTTTTCGAATTTGTCACCTCCTAACAGGTTCTGCTTCCCCAATTCGACCAGATCTCTTTCACTGACATGGCCCAATCTCACATTGTCATTATCCTTACCTCTATGATCTTTCAGGCATTCAGGGCACACCTTTCTTGTGTGACCCTCCTTCTTACAATGATAACAACAAATACCATATGTTTCGCCACTATAAGACTTATGCTGACTTTTACCTTTCTTCTTGTCGAACTTACCATCCTTTCACAAGAATTTTCCCTTAACGGCCAAACCTTCGCCCACCGTCGAAGGTTTATACTCCTTTCATTCGTTCAAGTCCTTAGAATACAAGGCTGATTGAACTTCTTCAAAGCTCAGGGACTCCCTTCCATACAAGAGAGTTTCTTTAAAGTGAGCATGTATTGTGGGTAAAGCACACAACAACAATAACAATGCTTGATCTTCATCATCGATCTCCACAACAATAACACTTTGTCTTTACTCATCTTCAATGAATACAAAGCTTGCTTCAGGTAATAATCTCGATGTTGTAGTCTCCTTTGGTACCTGTCGAAGAACCTTATCACCAAGGCTCAACAATATTGCGCTGTGGGCTTTCTCAATCATGGTCGTCTTTTGTTTTCCCGTTAACACAACGTCCATGGTTGCCTCTCCCTTCAACGCTTCCAAATAATCCTGTTGAACTAGTAGGGCTTTCATCTTCAAGCGCCATAGACCAAAGTCGTTCAATCTCTAACAGGGTGTGAGAGGACTAAATGTACCCTTGGTTAAAAAGAACTAGGATATATTTATATTCATTTACTTTCTGCACTTTAATTTTCTACATAACATCATTTTAAATAGAATGTAATACATCACTTGTTTGGAAAAGTAAAAAGAAAAGGAACTTGCATAAAATACAAGAAAAATTCAGAAAGTCTAATTCACCTCACTCTTAGGTGGCGTACTCTGAACTTACATTTTGACCATCGAGAAGCTTTGTATCACTTAGGATTAACAATGATCAATGAAGTTTCTAATAGGCTTCAATATGATAAAAAATGGAGGATGAAAGCTAGGGTTTGAGTCAAGTTTAGTGTGAGAGAAAACGATAAAAAATGGGGAAAATGTAATAAACTGACATAAAATCCAAACACACCTTTGCACACGCAAGGAATCACCTCCACACACTCGAAATTCATCTAAAATAACATATTAAGAACACTCTACTTTTACACATGCGAGCCAAAGGCACGTTGAAAATTAGTAAGAAAAAAAACCATTACACAAACTTCTTCGTACATGCAGAGAGACATAGTCGCCAATGTGAAGTAATTCCACAAATTAAAAATTAGATTATTCAAACTCCAAGAACTATGTATTTTACTAAAACAAAAGAGAATTAATTTGAAGTTCCATTTTTATACACATAAGCATTTTCTCATAACTCCTTAAGAATGATCAAATTGGCTTTTTTGACAAGGGAATTAAAGTACACCAAAATTTTCTTCCCAACTTTTCATTGATCTTTGAACAACCATCTACTGTGAGTTTACATTCTGTTGTACCCTAAAATTTGCCCTCACTTTATCCTAACCCTAATTGGTTTGTGCTTCACATTCATATGCATTTTTCCACTAGGTCATACACTCACAATCATTCATTTGCATAAGATCCTAATGCGTGGGATTAAGACTCTCTGAAGAACTAGGGTTTTCTATTGGGCTGAGGTTTCTATTCGACTAGCTCTTTCATGGTTCTTAGAATTAGATTTTGAATTATTGTCATCATGCGCATATTTCTGTGTCACGATGTTATATTCTCAAGGTGTGAATCTATATGCGTCGTGGATTTTTTCTAAGCAAGCCATAAGGCTTTTCTCCCTCAAGATTCATCAGTATCAAGATCATCTCCTTCAGTTTTGCTTGAAGAACTCAGGTCATCCACTCTTATAATTTTCAAGCCGAATCAGGGCTTTCTTATTTGTGGTTAAATTCGTCAAATATGTACCAATTGAGGGTCAGGAGGTTACAGGTTCATGTCAGGGACATCTTGGTGGTCATACTTACTTCAAGTCTTGTTTCATCTTCAGGGCTTCTTGAAGACGTTATTTTCGTGTGTTAAGGTCATTAGCCATCAAGGCTGACGTATCATAAAACATCGGGACATGGAACAAAAGATTAAGGTAGGGTAGTCAAGATATTGTTGCTAACCGTTTCTCATTTTTTGTAACGCAAGTTAATGTAGTTGGGGTTTGATATGTATTTGAAGATTGATTTGAATCCAAGAGGTGTAGAAAGATCAATAGATGCAAACATGTTTAGATCGGGTATATGAAGTTCTTGAAAGATTAGGTATAAAGCTCAATTTAAATTTGGCTTCTTCATGGTTATGGATTCAAGTTTTTTTCATTAAAATCTCAAAGGAA
This sequence comes from Lathyrus sativus, assembly GCA_963859935.3. Classification (NCBI taxonomy): domain Eukaryota; kingdom Viridiplantae; phylum Streptophyta; class Magnoliopsida; order Fabales; family Fabaceae; genus Lathyrus; species Lathyrus sativus. The sequence continues at coordinate 519,888,272 of OZ012740.1, read as the reverse complement.
ATAAATTGTCAATATTAAGAATGAATAAAAGCTCAAGTTTGTGAGGTCTCTTTTTATGACAAACATCCTGACATAGATTTCTCTTCATCATATCCAAGTCAAAAGTGAGGGTATCCAAATTTCAAACTCAAGTTACAATTATATTCCTACAGTTCGTGGGTACAATCCAAGTTACAAATTTATGTACAATGCAAGTACAAGATTCCATTATAGGAAGTAACTAGCCCATGATGGTAAAGTTTCTTTTTACAATGAATATCTTCAATTCCAAAGGAATGAAGGTTTCACTTTCTTTTGGTCACCTCATTTGTCCACTGTCTCCCGAGTTACACATCCATGCTTTGACCATGACCAAGGAATGTCAATAATAGAATGAAAACCATCGTGCCTTTCAGTTGTTCCTGCTGTAAAATGGTTGAAGAAGTGATTAGAATAAGAAGAACATCAAAAACCAGAAATACGTCAGTTCGCATTGAGTCATCATAGGATCAATAAATCATCAGCATCAATTTATCAAGTAGCAATCACGGTTTCGACAAGTATTGATATTCACGCGAAATTGGAAAAGTAGTAAAGCATGAAATTAAATTCAGAAACAATTCCAAATTGAATACTTCAAATATCTGTAGCATTCATCATGAAATCAACGCCTTTTTGGCCGGAAATCAAAAATCATAATCCTGGACAACAATCATTGATCAAAGATTTCCAAATCAAAGGTGACACGCTAAAGAGGGCAAGATTTGATTCATTCTCATCAATATCAGAATCACAGAAATCATTTCTCATTCAACTTCGGAATCGAGAATTTAACTCAATTTGATTTCGTAAGGCTATAAAAGGGGACACATAAAATTGAAAGAAAAAAAGCAGAGGCAGCACACACACAATATTCACACGAGAATACACTTGCGCGCATCAGGAATCATATACACCATATACACGCACAACACACAGGGCATCAAGCATATCAGAGTACACACTTGAAAAGAAACCATCGTCACACACCAGAATTTTTCACGCAAAAAAATTCAGAACAAAATTTACTACCATAAACAACATAGCAAGAATGTTCACATGTAAAAACATCAGAGAATTCAAAGGAAGATCACAAAATCACCTATACGGGAGCATAGAATCAACACAGAATCGTCCAAGATACGCAAAGCAAATCAAGAACAAAAAAAAAAACAAGTCACAACAAAACACCAACACCAGTTATTGGAAAAGAAAAGAGGAAAGGAAGTGGAGATAAGTACCTTTCAAAATCAACGTCGCCGCCGAAGACGCGTCAGACGAACTCCAACATATAAACTCTCTCAATCTCTTCCTCTGCATCACGTTGATCATGTGAGTAACAAATGCGTTAGTATTTGTCTATGAATCGTCGGAATTTTCTTGATTTTGGCACTCGTGCAGGTTTGGTTTGATTAAAGAGGAATTAGGGGGATTTGAAGGGAGGTTTAAGGGAATAGGTGTTGATGAAGGGTGGCGCGCGAGATGGAAGAAAAAGCCGCGGCGGGGATGGTTGTTCTCGGTGGCCAGACGGTGCGACGATGGCGAGATGAGGGAGGCGATAAAAGTTTGTTTTGCTGGAAACAAAAGAAGAAGAAAGTTGAACTTGAGTAGAAGGAGACAACGAGAGAGGTGAATATGAGAGATTGAAGTGAATTCTGAGATTCATCCTTGGGCGGGCTTTGATGTGTAAGCCCAAGAGCTTTTTATTTTTGACCATCCCTTCCAGAAAAGGCATAGCCCATTTGATTTAAGCCATGTTCTTTTTTTGTTTTTTTGTTAACAAGTAATTAGTGATTAGATTTAATAAAAAAACATGTGATTATAAGGTGTGATTAAGTCTTAACCTAAATTTATGATTAATTTGTGATTATGATTTGTGATCAATTTTGTTATGAGTTTGCGATTAAGTTTTTTTTTTTATCAACATACGTGATTAATTCTCAATTTATGATTCTTTTTAGAATAAAATTTGTGGTTAAAAAAGGGTTTGTGACTAACTCATAGGTTTAAAGTTGTGAATTACGAAGATGTAAACAATTTTCTTATAAATTCTTTGATGCGTACTTATGGATGATTTTTACCATGAATTTGGTTGCCCGTGTTACCTTTTGTAAATGTTTAAATTGTCTGTGTCGATTTATATGCTCTCTTAAGATGAGTTTTAGTATGATTGAATTAAGTCTCATTGAAACATATCACTTTTTTAGGACTCACTCTCTAGCATGATGGCTTTTAGGATAGTATCCCTCTTTAGTCTAACCTTAGGACCATTTGACATGACAACATCTAGAATCGAGTCTTCCATAGATTTTGCATTGCGTCCTCCTCTTCTCTCTCTTAACGCAAGTAAAATACTTAATAACTACGATGTGTATTATGCGTCACGAGCCTTAAGCACGTGGGAAAAGATGAGCAGATGCATTTCTAACCTCATCTTAGGGTACTTTGTGCATGAGGCGTTTGGATCGTTAGCACAGAGTATTCGATTCTATGTCATAAACTTTAGTGCGATATCCGTCACAAATAAAGTCAATCCACTTCTCTAAAATCCTTAAACAAACTGCGAATCATTTTGTCCTTTGAGACTTCCTGCCAAACCTTTTCAGAAAGGGCATGTTACCTTCATTCTACCGTAAACAAGCATCGACCCTAACTACTGGAACGTAAGCTTAACATCGCTCATAAAAGACACCAACCAACCAGTGGTAGGTCGAACTACGACTGCTCTAACTTCCTCATTCTCGTCCACATAAGGATATGTAGGCATAAGACAGCGAAGTCTTGGTGAGCACAATCCCCCATTCACTCGTAGTCCTCCGAACTACGTTGACTCTGACTTTTCCGTTGCACGAGGGAATACGTAGGTATAGGATAACCATGCCCTATCGAGTCACCTTTTGTTCAGTTTCTGTTTAGCAGTAGGCTTTAAATTAACACACCATGTGATTAGAACAATAAGCGTGGATCCCGTTGAGTACAACGGACGTGAGGGGTGCTAATACATTCCTCTCGCGTAATTGATTCCCGAACCCAAGATTTGGTTGCGAGACCATGTCTTATCTTTTTTGAGGTTTTCTCTATGTTTTCTTTTACCCGTTGAGATGATAAAGTTCGATGGCGACTCTGTTTTTCCGCCGGTTGTTTTTCGCATTGAGACACATTCTCATTTAGGATTAATCTTTCTTGTGACTATGTTGTTGATGCATTCTTCATGGATGAGCCAACATAAATGCTCGATGTTGGAAGCTCAAACTTAAGTTTCAAATTTCAACTGCCTCACACATGCATGCTAAATCCTCCTCACTTACAAGCAAGGGAATCTATGAAAAATGTCCAGATATGATTTCACATAATTTCAAAACACATATAATCACACATATTCCACACACTAACTCAAATTGAATTTCTCATTTTTCGACATGCTTATGAAATTTTAATTCTCATAATTTCAAAACTCTACATTTTCCAACAATGTGATAAATCACTTTTACATTAGCACATATTAATTGACATTGCAACACTCTTAAGTATGATTTAAATTCCACTAGCATAAATGGTTAAAATTATGGTCGATACTGTCCTTTAACGATGAGTCATCTAGATGATTAGTCTTTGTTACTCATTTAGTCAAATATTTATAAAAATTATAGTTACTAGCGTTCAAACGGGCACTCCGTGCCCGTTTGTCGGCTTTTTTTATTGCGCTAACGCGTGCAATTTTTTTAATGGTGTTTTTGACATATATTCGATTAAAAATAATATTACTTAGGAACAATTATAAAAAATAAAAATATAATGATACATATTAACTTTAATATGTTGTAGTAATGTCTTCAGACCAATTTAATACTAAAAAAAATATCTTCAGACCAATTTAACAATGCAAATGTCAACTTACAATTAACTTAATAATCTAAAGAGTAGAATGTGAAAATTAAAACTTATCAATAAATTAAATGTTACATAAAATAATATTATTTACATAATTAAAAAAAATAAAAGTAGGAAGACAACCAATATATATTGTTTAATGTCTTAAAACTTTAATAATATCACAATGTAGAAATCATAAAAATTATAAATGGATATAAAATAAAAAAAATTAAAATATTCACATATTTTACGATTAAGAACATTAATAATCTTACTATTATTTTTCATGCTCGATGTTCTGTTCAATAAAAAAGGCATATTTAAAAAAGAAAATAATGTAGTAGTTGTTATTTATTTTTGTAACTTACTCCTTTCTTATAACTTATCTGTGGATATTGCCACTAATATATGTTTCCTCTCTCTCCCTCTCTCTCTCTTTCTCTTCGTCTCTCTAACTCTTTTTTTATATCATGAGTCTCTCTACCTCTCTATATATCTCAATCTCATTTGCACATGACATTTATTTGTTCCTCTTTCTTTATTTTGTTAAGTAGCTAATAACTGGTTATCATTAAACAAAAAATCATGATGAAAACATAAACACTAATACATTCAATCTTTAAACGATATTCAACCCTTAATATCATTCATAGCCTTAGACTTGACATTATACAAAAAGAAAACTCTAAAGCCTATATTTACCATTACTGTAATTTTATTTGTGAATGTGAGTCTTATAGATGACAAGATTAGAGATTAATCTCAATAACAATCTACACAATATAATTAAGTATCATGTATTTTTTTTGGATATTTTAAAAATGATCAATTATTTTCTGATGCATTGATAAAAAAATTTAAATATATATAATTCAAGTTTGTATTTATGAGGAGTTGAATGGCGGTATAGTAAATGACTTGATAATTGGTAAAATATACAGTGATATACAATGGTTTGTAACAACTCTAACTTTCTACAAAACCTTTTTTTTATACTAATACTATAGGTAATCACAAAGACACATTGACAGTATACACAATTTGTAACACCCCACTTCCCAAAATCAAATAAATTAATAAACATTATAAATAAACAAAATCAGAGTTCCAATTCTCCCAAGTGGGATATCACATAAAAACAACGTTTCCTTATAAAAAGGTTTTTCTCCAAATACAGCGGAATGTTAAATAATAAAATTCAATAAAAGTTTGATACGTTCACAGGGAAGTAAAATATAGGTTCAACATAAAACAAATAAAACGCCCAAGTCCCGTGCTACGTATCAGAGCGTCCTAGACTCGACAATCACACCAATATCCAAGCTAGCTAAGCACCTGGATTATCTGTACTTCCGAAGAAGCACAGACCACAACAACAACAAAGGGGTGAGAAATCATGATCAAAAATATAACGGTAATGTAATACATGTAATAAGGCAGTAAACACACCAACACATCAATTATTCACCCTAACAACACCATATAACGAACCTACTGTTCAAATTACAATATGACATATTATAATGCAAAATGCAACTCAACACCATGCATGCGGTACCGACTCATTGGTTTATTCAATCGAACCCACCATTCTCCACAAAGGAGTACGGGTGAATCACTTACGCTCCATCCGAGACATGATTCAACCCCACCATTCTCCACAAAGGAGTACGGTTGAATCACTTAGCTCCATCCGAGACATGATTCAACCCCACCATTCTCCACAAAGGAGTACGGACAGATCACTTACGCTCCATCCGAGACATGATCCATCCCACCAAGACACAATGATATGCACACACCAATGCATAACTATTATGTTCAGGCACACTAAGTGCACGCGATCCACCTGATCGTATCATTATACATTACATATATATGTACAGATATAACATACAACAACACCATATAAATCAACCAGATAGTAAACAAGTTCATGTTCTATCACCGAGATACAAACACATCCCACTACTCGGGGATACACGATCCTACTGATCACTACATACATATATATCAACCAGTTGTCCACTAGTCGTTATTACGGGAAACATGCACTATCACCAAGTACACAAGTTAGTTCCCACACTCATCATTCTCACAGTGCATCAAGGCCAAAGGGATCACACAAGCCCAAGCTCAAGGCCAAAACATCACAAAATCACATTCTGGTTCTGCTACGTTCGCTGGCATTCGCCAGGCGAAGCCCCGTAGCAAACCTTCGCTAGCATTCGCCAGGAGAACCTGCTGGCGAAGCCCTCATTTCACTATCGTGCACTCGCCAGGCGAACCTTCATTCGCCAGGCGAACCTTCGCTGGCCACGCTCGCCAGGCGAAGTTCCTACCCTTTAGGTCTGGGACTTAATTCTGAATTATTCGCTGCCACTCGCCTCAGCTCGCCAGGCGAACTCTCGCCTCCACTCGCCAGGCGAAGCTTCGCCAACATTCGCCAGGCGAAGCCCAGCGAATGCTGCGATTCACCAAGTTTTCTCACAGTTCTGCAGTGCTATTCTAGGCCAAATTATGCCTATCATCTCAACTCAGATTCTCAGTCTATTCTAGTACCAATCTTGCCTATTACCGTAAACAATCAGTTTCTAATTCCTATTCCCAAAATCATCACCTACACACTTTATCGATACCTCAAAAGCCATACAGAACTTTCCCTAAAAACTGTAAAACACCCTATATGCCCTATATGCCAAATCAACCCAAATCACCAATTCATTAACGATTACTATATAATTAACAACAATCATCATCAATCATAACAGAACAATATATATTATCATATATCGATCAATTTCTTACGGGGTTAAGGAATCCCCAACTACCCTATACATGTATAAACCATTCCCAATCAAGTTTATCCCCCCTTACCTTGTTAATCGGTTGATCGATGAAAGAATCCTCCAAGGTTTGGCCAATTCAGATTTTCCCCCGTTCCTTCGTTCTTCGCTCCCTTTTCCGTTCCCTTTTCCGTTTTCTCACTTCTCTCCTTTCTATCGTTCTTTTTCCACTTTCTCTAACTTCTCACAATGTATCGTGGAACTACTAACCCCTCACCTTCTCTATTTTAATTCTCTAATCCCAATAATAATAATAATTTAATAATAATAATAATAACTTAATAAAATAATAATAATAATAATAATAATAATAATAATAATAATATTATTATTATCTCACCAAAATAATAATATTAATAATAATAGTAACTATAATAAATATAATAATAATAATAATAATATTCCCACCAATATTAATATTATACACTATATTATTATATTACCAAAACACCACCAATAATCCTCCCACATTAGGGACACCTACCAACCACCACCAAATACACCCCCACCAAAGGGTACACCAACATATAATATTTAAAATACTATTAAAATGACTAAATAATTAAAATGGGTGTTACAAATCTCCCCCACTTTAATTATTTTCGTCCTCGAAAATCACCTGATGGAAATAGCTCCGGATACGCTTCTCGCATCCTGCTTTCCAACTCCCAGGTCACACTGCCTCCTGCAGCACTTCCCCAAACTACCTTCACCAAAGGTATCTCTTTCCCTCGGAGTTGTTTCATCTTACGGTCCTCGATCCTCAACGGCATCGTCTCAACAGTAAGATTCTCCCGAACCTGAACATCATCTCTCTGAATCACATGAGATGGATCAGAAACATACTTTCGCAATTGCGACACATGAAACACATCATGTAAGTTTGACAACTCAGGCGGCAACGCCATCCTATAAGCCACCTCACCAATTCTCTGCAAAATCTCATAAGGTCCAATGAACTTAGGATCCAGCTTCTTGGACTTCAATGCACGACCCACACCAGTCATCGGATTAACTCTTAGGAATACGTGATCACCTACACAGAATTCCAACTCTCTCCTCCGATTATCATGATAACTCTTCTGCCTACTCTGAGACACTTTCATTTTCTCACGAATTATCTGAATGGTCTCAGTAGTCTGCTGTACGATTTCTGGTCCAAGCACCACATTCTCACCAGTTTCATACCAACACAGAGGAGTCCTACACCTCCCCCCATACAAAGCTTCAAACGGTGCCATTCCAATACTCGAATGGTAACTGTTATTGTACGTGAACTCAATCAATGGTAAATGAGTATCCCAAGCACCACCCTTTTCTAACACACAAGCTCTCAACAAATCTTCAAGCGACTGAATAGTCCTCTCCGACTGACCATCAGTTTGCGGATGATAAGCTGAACTCAATTTCAACTTAGTTCCCAAAGCTTCCTGCAAGCTCTTCCAAAATTCCGAAGTAAACCGCGGATCTCTATCCGACACAATACTGGACGGAACACCATGTAACTTCACAATTACCCGAATATAAATCTCCGCCAGCTTCGTCAACGGAAAACTAATATTGATCGGCACGAAGTGTGCAGACTTCGTCAATCGATCCACAATCACCCATATAGCATCAAAACCTCTCGCCGTATTCGGCAAACCTGTCACAAAATCCATAGTAATGCAATCCCATTTCCAAACCGGAATCTCTAATGGTTGCATAAATCCAGAAGGTCTCTGGTGTTCCACCTTCGACTTCTGACATGTCAAACAGGCATACACAAATTGAGCTATGTCTCTTTTCATACCAGACCACCAAAATAATTTCTTCAAATCATGATACATTTTCGTAGCTCCTGGATGAATACTCAGGCTACTACGATGTCCTTCGCTCAAAATTGACTTTTTCAATTCTTCATCATCTGGTACACAAATCCTGCCTCTAAATCTCAACACACCTGTACTATCCAATTTAAAGTCACTATCGGAGTCACTCCCTACTCCAGGCATCAAATCTACCAATTTCACATCCAACTTCTGATTTTCTCTAATCATATCCAAGAAGTCATTATTTACCTGCAACATACCCAACATTACACTATCTGCAGTAGTCTCACAAACCATGCTCAAATCTCTAAACTGTTCAATTAACTCAATTTCTTTCACCATCTGAGCTGCCATATGAATTGCTTTCCTACTCAAAGCATCTGCCACTACATTGGCCTTTCCTGGATGATAACTCAAACTGAAGTCATAATCCTTCAAAAATTCTAACCATCTTCTCTGCCTCATATTCAGCTCTTTCTGATTAAACAGGTATCTCAGACTCTTATGATCACTAAACACTTCAAATCTTGAACCATATAGATAGTGTCTCCAAATTTTCAACACAAAAACAACCGCAGCTAATTCAAGATCATGAGTCGGATAATTTCGCTCATGCACTCTCAATTGCCGCGATGCATATGCTACTACTTTACCATTCTGCATCAGAACCCCGCCTAATCCCATCTTAGACGCATCACAGTACACCACAAACGGTTCACTCGGAGTCGGTAACACTAACACCGGTGCCGTAGTCAATCTCTTTTTCAACTCTTCAAAACTTTCTTCACAAGCAGCATCCCATACAAAAACTTGGTTCTTTCTCGTCAACTGGGTTAATGGCAACGCCAAATTAGAGAACCCTTCAATAAACCTGCGGTAGTAACCGGCTAACCCCAAAAAGCTTCTAATCTCTGTCGCTGTTTTCGGCGGTTCCCACTGCAATACTGCACTTACTTTTGACGGATCCACCGCTATTCCATCTTCGGATATTACATGCCCCAAGAAACTTACTTTCTTCAACCAAAAGTCACACTTTGACAGTTTAACAAATAATTTATTTTCCTTCAACACCTGCAAGGCAATTCTTAGATGTTCTGCATGCTCTTCATCAGATTTAGAATAAATTAATATATCATCAATAAACACTACAATGAACTGATCCAAGTAAGAATGGAAAATTCTGTTCATATACTCCATAAATACTCCCGGTGCATTAGTCACTCCAAACGGCATTACAGCATATTCGTAATGTCCATATCGAGTCCTAAAGGCAGCCTTCTGAATATCACTTTCTTTTACTCTCATCTGATGATAACCCGACCTTAAGTCGATCTTACTAAATACACGAGCTCCCACCAGCTGGTCCATCAAATCATCAATCCTAGGTAAAGGATACTTATTCTTAATAGTCACTTTATTCAATTGACGGTAATCGATGCACAGACGCATACTACCATCCTTCTTCTTCACCAACAACACTGGAGCTCCCCACGGCGATACACTTGGTCTAATAAACTTTCTATCCAACAATTCTCCAATCTGAGACTTCAACTCAGTCAATTCCACTGCAGACATCCTGTACGGCGCCATAGAAATAGGTCTCGTACCAGGAACAAGATCAATACCAAATTCTACTTCTCGCGTCGGAGGCAATTCCGTAATGTCGTCAGGAAACACTTCTGGAAATTCATTCACCACTGCTAATTCCTCCATTGGCACTTTGTTATCCATCGATAAAGTTGCAAATAACGCAAACACTCTAGCTTCATCTTCCAACAAGGCCCTCAATTCTTTATTAGACAAAGAACTTGCCACGACTTCCTCTTCAGGGGTCAGGAACAACAATTCCTTCCGAAAACAATCGATGTAGACTCGGTTGAACTCTAACCAGTTCATACCCAGAATAACATCCAACTTACCAAGTGGTAGACAAATCAGATCTACTCCAAATTCTCTACCGAAAATAGTCAGCGGACACTTCAGGCATACCAAAGAAGTAGTCACTGAACCTATAGAGGGTGTCTCAATAGTCATTCGTCTCTCTAGAGTAGACGGCACCAAACCTATCCTCTCCATACAATCTACAGAAATAAACGAGTGTGTTGCACCCGTATCAATAATAGCAATCAAAGGAATATTATTGATAATACAAGTACCTCTGATAACACGCTCATCACTGGCAGCTTGAGTTCCTGCCAAGGCAAACACTTTTCCACCAGCCGGAGACGTTTGAGGCTTCTTCGGCTTCTCACAATGTATACTGATATGACCCTTCTCACCACAGTTATAACAGGTCGGCATAGTTGCTCTGCAGTCAGCTATCACATGACCTGGTTTCCCACACTTAAAACACTTCTTGGCTTCATTAGGACAATCATTAGAACGGTGTCCCATACCACCGCACCGAAAACATTTCCCTTCAGCAGATGCTCTCCCATCTCTAGGCTTCTTATCAACAACAGTTTTACGTTTTCCCTTATCAGCAGCAACACTATAAGGAGTACCACTAAACCTCTGCTTACCCTTACGGTCATTAACAGCTTGTAGTGCGCAATCCTTGCTCGGTTATCATTATCATAGATTCTGCTTCTGCTTACCAGCTCAGGATAGCTCCTGATCTTCTGACAAGCAATCCCCAACTTAATCTCTGGACGCAGTCCATTCTCAAACTTTAAGCACTTAGAGGTCATTGCCCCTTCCACATTATAGTGGGGACAATACTGCACCAGCTCCTCAAACTTGGCAGCATATTCTGCTACAGTCATGCTACCCTGTTTCAGCTCTAAGAATTCAATTTCCTTAGCGCTTCGGATATCTTCCGGGAAATACTTCTCCAGAAAACCTTTCTGAACCACCTCCCAAGTAATGGTAGTTCCAGCAGCTTCCAACCTTTGGCGACTATTGTCCCACCAGGCTTCAGCTTCACCCTCCAGCACGTGAGTACCAAACCTCACCTTTTGCTCATCGCTACATTCCATAGTTCTGAAGATCTTCTCAATTGCCTTCAGCCACTTCTGAGCAGCTTCGGGGTCCAGAATTCCCCCTTCGAACGTTGGCGGTTTGTTGCTCCGAAACTGCGCCAAACTCCTGAATTGGGCATCTGCAGTTTGATTCTGATTAGCAACAGCCTGTGCCATTGCTTGCATAGCAGCAGCCAATGCAGCATCGTTCCTTCCTGCCATACTGCTCCAAACAACAACACCAGGTTTAAATGATATCCAACTACATCATAAAGGACAGACTCAACTCGACTCAACAACACTGGCCGGACGGACCGACCTGCTCTGATACCAATTGTAACACCCCACTTCCTAAAATCAAATAAATTAATAAACATTATAAATAAACAAAATCAGAGTTCCAATTCTCCCAAGTGGGATATCACATAAAAACAACGTTTCCTTATAAAAAGGTTTTTCTCCAAATACAGCGGAATGTTAAATAATAAAATTCAATAAAAGTTTGATACGTTCACAGGGAAGTAAAATATAGGTTCAACATAAAACAAATAAAACGCCCAAGTCCCGTGCTACGTATCAGAGCGTCCTAGACTCGACAATCACACCAATATCCAAGCTAGCTAAGCACCTGGATTATCTGTACTTCCGAAGAAGCACAAACCACAACAACAACAAAGGGGTGAGAAATCATGATCAAAAATATAACGGTAATGTAATACATGTAATAAGGCAGTAAACACACCAACACATCAATTATTCACCCCAACAACACCATATAACGAACCTACTGTTCAAATTACAATATGACATATTATAATGCAAAATGCAACTCAACACCATGCATGCGGTACCGACTCATTGGTTCATTCAATCGAACCCACCATTCTCCACAAAGGAGTACGGGTGAATCACTTACGCTCCATCCGAGACATGATTCAACCCCACCATTCTCCACAAAGGAGTACGGGTGAATCACTTAGCTCCATCCGAGACATGATTCAACCCCACCATTCTCCACAAAGGAGTACGGACAGATCACTTACGCTCCATCCGAGACATGATCCATCCCACCACGACACCATGATATGCACACACCAATGCATAACTATTATGTTCAGGCACACTAAGTGCACGCGATCCACCTGATCGTATCATTATACATTACATATATATATGTACAGATATAACATACACCAACACCATATAAATCAACCAGATAGTAAACAAGTTCATGTTCTATCACCGAGATACAAACACATCCCACTACTCGGGGATACACGATCCTACTGATCACTACATACATATATATCAACCAGTTGTCCACTAGTCGTTATTACGGGAAACATGCACTATCACCAAGTACACAAGTTAGTTCCCACACTCATCATTCTCACAGTGCATCAAGGCCAAAGGGATCACACAAGCCCAAGCTCAAGGCCAAAACATCACAAAATCACATTCTGGTTCTGCTACGTTCGCTGGCATTCGCCAGGCGAAGCCCCGTAGCAAACCTTCGCTAGCATTCGCCAGGCGAACCTGCTGGCGAAGCCCTCATTTCACTATCGTGCACTCGCCAGGCGAACCTTCATTCGCCAGGCGAACCTTCGCTGGCCACGCTCGCCAGGCGAAGTTCCTACCCTTTAGGTCTGGGACTTAATTCTGAATTATTCGCTGCCACTCGCCTCAGCTCGCCAGGCGAACTCTCGCCTCCACTCGCCAGGCGAAGCTTCGCCAACATTCGCCAGGCGAAGCCCAGCGAATGCTACGATTCACCAAGTTTTCTCACAGTTCTGCAGTGCTATTCTAGGCCAAATTATGCCTATCATCTCAACTCAGATTCTCAGTCTATTCTAGTACCAATCTTGCCTATTACCGTAAACAATCGGTTTCTATTTCCTATTCCCAAAATCATCACCTACACACTTTATCGATACCTCAAAAGCCATACAGAACTTTCCCTAAAAACTGTAAAACACCCTATATGCCCTATATGCCAAATCAACCCAAATCACCAATTCATTAAGGATTACTATATAATTAACAACAATCATCATCAATCATAACAGAACAATATATATTATCATATATCGATCAATTTCCTACGGGGTTAAGGAATCCCCAACTACCCTATACATGTATAAACCATTCCCAATCAAGTTTCTCCCCCCTTACCTTGTTAATCGGTTGATCGATGAAAGAATCCTCCAAGGTTTGGCCAATTCAGATTTTCCCCCGTTCCTTCGTTCTTCGCTCCCTTTTCCGTTCCCTTTTCCGTTTTCTCACTTCTCTCCTTTCTATCGTTCTTTTTCCACTTTCTCTCACTTCTCACAATGTATCGTGGAACTACTAACCCCTCACCTTCTCTATTTTAATTCTCTAATCCCAATAATAATAATAATTTAATAATAATAATAATAATAACTTAATAAAATAATAATAATAATAATAATATTATTATCTCACCAAAATAATAATATTAATAATAATAGTAACTATAATAAATATAAAAATAATAATAATAATATTCCCACCAATATTAATATTATACACTATATTATTATATTACCAAAACACCACCAATAATCCTCCCACATTAGGGACACCTACCAACCACCACCAAATACACCCCCACCAAAGGGTACACCAACATATAATATTTAAAATACTATTAAAATGACAATATAATTAAGTATCATGTATTTTTTTTGGATATTTTAAAAATGATCAATTATTTTCTGATGCATTGATAAAAAAATTTAAATATATATAATTCAAGTTTGTATTTATGAGGAGTTGAATGGCGGTATAGTAAATGACTTGATAATTGGTAAAATATACAGTGATATACAATGGTTTGTAACAACTCTAACTTTCTACAAAACCTTTTTTTTTTATACTTATACTATAGGTAATCACAAAGACACATTGACAGTATACACAATTCACACAATTCAAAGATTCAATAATAATGGAAAGAAAAACAAAATTGCATGTGAAAGAGAATTTAGATGAAATTAACAATTCATGAGAGAGAGAAAAATAACTTGCAAGTGAAAGAGAGCTAATTGTTTAAGAAGTTAAAGATAAGGATGATACAAAATTGTTAAAGTTTTAAATTGAGAATGAAACAATTATTATTTATTAAATTTATTTTGTATATGTGGTTGGTTTTAAAATAACAGTTAAAGGTCAAATATCTAACAAATATAGGTTAGTCCAAAATGTTATATTATCTTTATCTATATGTATATATAAGTATAGATTAATGTTTACGTCACATTGTAGAAATTATACAATTTAAAAATTGAGATATTGTTTATATTTTAAAATTTTTGCAAATTAAACAGGTAAAATTGAAACAATAATAAATAAAGATTCAAGAGAGGAAACCAAAATTTAAAAAATTTAATAAAAATAGTCATTGTTATTTGATCTAGAAATTAGAACACACTTTTTTTTTCTTTCGTAAGAGATAATGGTTCGTTTTTCTTCTACAATAGAGATAAAAATTAAAGTATTAGACATTAAAAAAATTCAATAATCTCAATTTTCAAATCCCAATTTCACATATGGATTTATTTATGTAAAAAGAACAAAATAGTAAATGAAAATAAATAAAAAACCAAATCAAAAAATTAGATTGAAGAATCTAAATGCCCTAATAATTAACTTTAACAGAAATCATTGTGTGATTCACAATCCATATTATGACATCTGCAAATTGTAGATTTCTCTTTTATGCCACCATCATGAACATTGTCTGGATTCAAATTTTTCTCATGCAGCCTTTCTTCTTCTCTATTTTTTACTTCTATGGATCCAATGAGTTAGAAACGAAAGATATAACTTATAAGGAGAAGTTATTTAAGAATATAGTTTTTAATTAGAAGTTAAAGTGAGTTTTCTTTTCAAATAAATAATTGCTTAATATTCAAATATAAAATGGAGGGAGTAGTTAATTTTTATTTGTGTAATTTCTAAGTAGTTTTAAAAGGTTAAAAAGGAAAGAAAATAGACTACACCAAAACAATGTATTGCCTTTATATATTGTTATAAATATATTGTTATAGATAATTATAAATATTATTATAGTTATATTTCTTCCTTTTTTCTATTCCATGACTAAAAGATGTTGTCATGACTCCTCATTTTACTTAATGGAATCAAATTTTCTTTCAACCGTGTTTTCAATGAATGAGTCATAAAAACCATTAAATTATAGCATTTCACCAATGTATTCATAATTCCAATCACATACACTTATTCATAACTTGCAAACATACTATTTCCTACCCTAATTATTTGTCAAGTAGCATCATAGGTCATTAATATGGTATAAATACAATCACATATGCATATTTATCCGCATAACATCAAACATTCAACCATTTTATTCATTCATTCAGGTGTAAGACACGTGTTAGTGGCTAACACTCCTTCAATTTTCATAAATTATTTACTCACTGTGTATTGAAAAATAGTTTATAATGTACATAATAATAGAGGAATCACATATCATTTAGTCAACTAACATCAAAATATACACATAATCACCCTTAACTCAATGTTAGTCTTAAACTGATATATTACTGAAACATGAGGAACACGTGACAATCACAACTTACTTTGACAAATCTATTATGATACCACTGATACAACTTTAAATTTAAATTCTAAACAAATAAGAAAATATAATAGCTTTGAAAAATGTCACATCGGTTTCAATATACAAATTTTTTCATTAAAACAAGTTTAGAATAACACATTTTAAAAAAGTCACAATAAAACATAAATTTTACTATACTAAAGATATTCCAATAATATTGCCAAACTTAATTATTTCAAAAAAATGATTTTCAAAATAACTAAGAAAGTTTTATTTTATAAATCAATAAAGTATGAAATACATCTTAAAGGATATGTGTGAAAAACCAGAAAGTATACTGGGACACATACACATGAGTACTTTTCTCTAAAATAAGAAAAACCATTTCAAAAAATTAGAATAAAAACAAAATTTATTACTTATTTAACACTATAAAAGGTAACTATCACATTTTGAAAAAAATATTGTTAATATAGGTAAAAAATATTTACATGTGTTTTCATCTTAGACAACAACCACAAAGAATATTTGCCACTAAGAGTATATCTAGTCACAGTTGAAATGTGCATTTGCACACCATAAACTTCAAAAATTGTATATACAACCCTATACACGATATCTATTCCTCCGGTCGATCCATTGTTATTATAAAAATTATTTACATCATTTTAAAATTTGATCGACTAACTCTCAAATAATATCACTTATTTAACACTATAAAAGATAACTATCACATTTTAAAAATTAATATTATTAATATATAACTATCACATTTTGAAAAATAATATTATTAATATAGGTAAAAATATTAAGATTAATAAAATACAGATAACCTAATATGTGAATAGAGATCACCTTTATTAGAGCAAATTGATTTATTATATCTTTCAAAAATCAAACTACTGAATTTGGATATCTCAACTATATTGTTCGATATCAAATATTTTGGTCCATATGATCAAAATGTAAGAAAAAATTTGGTATGTATAATTAAGAAAGTCAACTACATTTAGGATATTGAATCGATGAAATGAATATACAACTCTAAGACTCTATGGCCAAAGATACAAGACTCGTGAATGATATTGTGTCACTTCTTTTATAAAAGGTATAATTTGTTCAACTTCAAGTATCTTTTATTCTCTCAACTCATTTATTATATTATTTCTAGAATAACTTTGGCAACAAAATATGTTTTACATGTTTTTTTTAATCTTAGACAACAACCACAAAGAACATTTATCACTTGGAGTATATCTAGTCTCAGTTGAGAGTGTGCATTTGTACACGATAAACATTAAAAATTGTATATACAACTTTATACATGATATTTATTCTTCAAGTCGATCCATTGTCATTATAAAAATTATTTATATTATTTTAAAATTCGATCCACAGAATCTCAAATAACATTTAAATAATTCTATCATTAATTAATTTAAATTTAAAATAATTTACATTCTCTTACTCAAAATCATGGATACAAACTATCTACCACCTTTGTTGAAACTCCACCACCTTCAACCTATTTTTAGGTTGATTTTATGTTATGCACCAAAACATATACAAATCTAAACACTAGTTATCTTAAATTATCAATCATCCTATTTTAATAAATTGTTGTTGTCAACTACAATTTTGGAATCTAACTCAAAAAATTATATGAGACTAACTAAACTTTAGGATCTAAAAGTTTGCATGTCAAAGTCTCAAAAGATTCTCCCTCCCTAATCAAGACTACATGATGAATCTAAATAGTTTTTACTTGCAACAAAATAGTTTTTGCCAAAAAGGATGACAAAGCCCAAGCAAGACCCATAAAATTTAAAAATCCATAATAATAAAAAATTCAACCAAAATCACAATAATACCCTTAAAATAATAACAACAACAATTAACACGGCTTATTATCTTCTTACAATGAAAATTTATTTATTTATTGTAGGGTAGAAGATAGATTGAAGAGCGAAGACTGCGAAGGAAGTGGGTAACAAAACACAAAACTCATTAACAGAAGAAGCATACTAGTCATTATAGCAAAAGGCAAAGTGTTGGTTGGTCTGATTCTAAAAAGCTGTAAAAAAGAAAAATCGATTTCGAAATCCATTTTTCTGATTCTTAAAAGCTGACTACAGTCAACACAGCCAAAAACATCACAAATGGGTTCGGGAAGCAGAAGCTATTCTGCGAATCCTAGCGATTACAAGCTTCTAGAGGAAGTAGGTTATGGTGCAAGCGCAACGGTTTATCACGCAGTTTACATCCCTTACAACGAAGAAGTAGCTGTGAAATCCCTCGATCTAGATCGATGCAACTCCAATTTCGACGATATTCGAAAAGAAGCGCAGATCATGAGCTTAATTGATCACCGTAACGTTGTCAAATCGTATTGTTCGTTCGTTGTTGATCATAAGCTTTGGGTTATTATGCCTTTCATGGCGCAGGGTTCTTGTTTGCATCTAATGAAAGCTGCTTATCCTGATGGACTTGAAGAAGATGCTATTGGATCCATTCTTAAGGAAACGCTTAAGGCGTTGGATTATCTTCATCAGCATGGCCACATTCATCGTGATGTTAAGGCTGGTAATATTTTGCTTGATACTAATGGTGAAGTCAAACTTTCTGACTTCGGTGTTTCCGCTTCTATGTTTGATACTGGTGATCGTCAGCGCTCCAGAAATACTTTCGTCGGTACTCCTTGCTGGTACTGGTTTTGCTTCATTATTCATGTTATGTGATTGCAGTATTGTTTCGTTGTTCGATGGTTTGTTCATTGATTATGTGATTTGATTGAATATTGTTTTTGTGGTTGGTTTTGAAGGATGGCGCCGGAGGTGCTGCAACCTGGTACTGGTTATAATTTCAAGGCTGATATTTGGTCTTTTGGAATTACTGCACTTGAGTTGGCTCATGGTCATGCACCTTTCTCTAAGTATCCTCCAATGAAGGTATTTTATCAATCTATCTATCTATCTGTGTGACTGTGAAGGGATAAATGTGTTGTTCAGTTCAATTTTTTTGTTATTATCATGTAATTTGAAGAATATAGAATGCTATTGGTGAGGTGAGGGAGATAGTGACTTACTTGCTACTATTAATTGTTTGTGTTATCTGTTTAGGTTTTACTCATGACCATACAAAATGCGCCTCCCGGTCTTGATTACGATCGTGATAAAAAGTTCTCGAAGGTATGCCTTTTCTTTCTGCCTACACGTGTCATTGTTTTTACGTAGGATACTTCTTCGTTATGTGTATTTGTATATTTGCGGTTTTATTTTGCATGTTTATTAATTTTGGCTTTAAGTGATGAGAGTAAAGAGGGATTTGGATATCGACAAGGTTTTGTAAAAACATTCCACGGTCGCGATCGAGGGTGCATCTATCATATTTCATTGCGATTATGTGCAATATTAAGGACTGTGACGCAATCTCTACCGCGACTGCGATTGGGGATGCATTAGTCATTTTTGGTTGCAATTATCTGCAATATCAAGCATAACAACACAATCTCTACTGCGACTGCGTATGATTGCGATTATCTGCAACATCAAGCATAATGATGCAATCTCTACTATGACTGCATATGATTGCGATTATCTGCGATATCAAGCATAACGATGCAATTTCTACCGCGACTGCATATGATTGCGATTATCTGCAATATCAAGCCTAACGACGCAATCTATACTGCGACTGCATATGATTGCGATTATCTGCAATATCAAGCATAACGATGCAATTTCTACTGCGACTGCATATGATTGCGATTATCTGCAATATCAAGCATAACGACCCAATGTCTACTGTGACTGCGGCTGGGGCTGCCTCAGTCTTATTTTATTGCGATTATCTGCAATATCAAGCATAATGATGCAATCTCTACCATGACTGCGGCTGCATCAATCGTATTTGATTGCGATTATCTGCAATATCAAGCATAATGATGCAATCTCTACTGCGATTGCAGCTGGGGCTGTATCAGTAGTATTTGATTGCGATTATCTGCAATATCAAACATAACGGCGCAATCTCTACTGCGACTGCGGCTGGGGCTGCATCAGTCATATTTAATTGTGATTCTCTGCAATATCAAGCATAACAATGCAATCTCTACTGCGGCTGGGGCTGCATCAGTCATATTTGATTGCGATTCTCTGTCAAGCATAACGACACAATCTCTACTGCGACTGCGGCTGGGGCTGCATCAGTCATATTTGATTGCGATTCTCTGTCAAGCATAACAATGCAATCTCTACTGTGACTGCGGCTGCATCAGTCATATTTGATTGTGATTATCTGCAATGTTAAGGATAACATTGCAATCTCTATTGCGACCGCAATTGGGGACATATCAGCCATATTTGATTCGTGATTATCTGCAATATTAAGGATAACAACACAATCTTTACTCCGTTTGCGATTGGGGACATATTAGTCATATTTGATTTCTGATCATCTGCAATATTAAGGATAACGACACAATTTCTACTCTGACCGTGATTGGGGAAACATCAGTCATATTTGATTGTGATTATCTATAATATTAATGATAACGATGCAATCTCTACGCGAATGCGATTTAAAATGTTGGATGTTGTTTCTTTATTGAATTACAATGTGTTGAATTAATAATTACTGTGGATTGATAGTATTAGTACTTCAATAGGAGCAGTCTAATTAAAGTATATCTAGCTGTGATCAGTCTTTTAAGAAATGGTTGCAACGTGCCTCGTAAAAGATCAAACATAGAGGCCGTCCATGGACAATTTCCTGAAACACTTTTTTTGAAAAGCTGAAACACTCCTTCTTTGTCATGTATATGTGTGTATTTGTAGTTTTACTTTGTTCATTAATTATCTCTAATAAGTAATGAGAGTAAAGAGGGGTTTTGATATAGACAAAGTTTAGTCAAACATTCTGCAACCGCGATTCGGTCTGCATCTGTCTTATTTGATTGTGATTTTCTGCAAGTTTTATCAAATATCTGCAATTGCGGCGCTATGACGGATATACGTGACAGTTTTTGGACTTGCCACAATGGTAAATATCAGCCAATCTTGCGGGTTTTCCGCCATAATCCGCTATATGGCGCCACAAAGTGTCTGGTATGGCGGGATTTTGGCGCTCCGCCATGGACCGCCATCCACCATGAGAAACATTGATTATCCGCCATATTAAGGATAACAATGCAATCTCTACTACAACCAATGATTAGGGACACATCAGTCATTTTTTACTGTGATTATCTGCAATGTCAAGCTTAAAGATGCAATCTCTATTGTGACTGCAATTTAATACGTTGGATATTGTTTGCATATCGAAATTACAGTGTGTTGAATTAATACTTATAGTAGATTAATAGTATTCCTAAAAAAAGGAATACTTTAATAGTGACAGTCTAATTAAAGTATTTCCAGTTGTGATCAGTCTTTTAAGGAAATGGTTGCTATGTGCCTGGTAAAAGATCAAACAAAGAGGCCGTCTGTGGACAAGTTACTGAAACACTCCTTTTTCAAACAAGCCAAGCCTCCGGAGCTTTCTGTGAAGAAATTATTTGCTGATTTACCGCCTCTTTGGACTCGTGTAAAAGCCCTCCAGGTTTGATTTCATTCATGCTTCAGTGCATATTCTGTAATTCCTCTTGTTCTGTTACGTTTGCATGACTTCAATACAATGTTGCAGCTTAAAGATGCAGCTCAACTAGCACTGAAGAGAATGCCTTCTGCAGAACAAGAAGCAATATCTCAGGTAAAGCTGATATTCAATTTTTATGTCACTAAATGTAGTCTTTTTTTTTCCCTTCTTTTCCGGTGGTTCCTGCAAGCATTTACATGTATGGGTTGATACAAGCTAAATTTTCATGTATGGAATGAATTAGTTGTCAATTTGATCTAAAAAGGAAGAGCTAGCAATTTCTGGACTTTTTTTTTTTTTTTTTTTTTTTTTTTTTTTTTTTTTTTAATTTACAAAACATGATAATGATCATGATTGCACACTCATTTGGCCTTGTGGTGTAAATTTGCTATTTTGGTAAATGCTTTCGCAAACAACAATTCTACAAAAAGATAAGAAAACAATTTTTTTCTCTGCATCTTTGTTTCCTTGGAGAATATCTAGTTTTTTTGCTTATGTTTTACACAAGTTTTTCTCCCTTTTGCTTTCACTTAAAGGCCCTATAATATTTTGGCCAAATACCTGAAAAAGAATTGACGAACAAACAAATAAAGTACTTTTCTTAATTAAAATGCATCTTTTGTTGATTGCACAGCACAGTTTATAGTATGTACTACACAAAGGGCATAAAGAGAATTGGTCTCAATTCTAACAATGTTTTTGGTTTACGAGTGAGATAAAGAGATGACCCATCTTTTGAAAGTTTGACATTTTAAAGCTTTGGAAATATAGATTGAAGTGTATGTTTTTCTTGCAGAAAAAAGAATACAACATCGTTGTTTTGTAACCATTGAAGTCTAATCTATTTATATATTTCCCTTTCTAGAGTGAATATAAGCGAGGAGTTAGTGCGTGGAACTTCGATGTTGAAGATTTGAAAGCTCAAGCTTCATTGGTATGAATTATCCTGTTTTCAGATTATACGTGGTTGCTTTTTCTCTTTGTTTGGTCATAACTAATATCTTATGATTTTACTAGGTGCAGGATGAAAATGATATTGCAGAGATGACGGAAGAAGATGAAAACAAGTTCTTCAGCTCTAACAGGGTTGGTTGAGCTAACTTTCTTTATTACAATAATACAACCAGTGTCTTATCACAAATCATGTCGAGTGATTTCTTACCATAAAAATAATCTATGAAATTTTTTGTTAATTGTAATGACAGGATGCAAGTGATTCTCAATCCAGCGTGGACAAGAGAAATTCAGATAACTCACAACACGACGAGTCCACATTACAAGTGGGTGGTAATGACGTACCACAGAGTGATAAAAGAAATGGATTGATTGCTGAGGCAACAACATCTACTTCAGAAAAGGACGTGGGAACAAGCAAAATTAAAACTCAGGCAGTGAAAGTTGGTAAAACCCAAAGTGGGCCGCTTGTGCCTGGCACAGTTCTTGGTCATTATTTACCCGAAAGAGGACGTCTATTTGAAAGGTATGTTTCATATTGCATATTATATCATTGTTATTTGTTCTTAAGTTTGGTTATATTTGGAAGTTTTAGGGAGTGGAATGAAAATGAAAGGGATATAATAAAATGGAAGGGATGGAAAGTAAAACACTGTCTTCCCCATGTTTTAACAGCATGCAGAAACAGACAGTATGGTTATGTTAGGAATCTAGAGAAGAAAATGGAAAATTGGTATACACAAAGATAAGGAACAATTTTTCTTTCTTGGATGATTTAAAATCTACAGAAAAAGTTCTCCTGGGTTTCCTTTCTCAGCAGAACCTTTGCTCAGTTCACTCAATGCGGCCACATCTGAATGATACTGATACCACTACCCTTGCACCATCCATTTACGTATCTAACTCATTAGCTAATTACTCTAATTTTCTTTAACTGATTTTCTAAGCTGTTATCCAAACAATAATACCCTCTTGAAATTCAACCTTATCTTCAAAGTTGAAATTTGAAAACTGGAAATCTAGGAAGCTATACTCAATTTTGTCTCCATTCTGATATGCATTGCTCCAAGAACAGTAAGCCACTTTATTATTCTGTCAACTTGGGTTTGGCCCTTGCTATAATGTCCAAATATGAGCTTGGTTGGCAGAAACTTCCTTTTACCTTACCTTACTTTAACAAGTTTCATTACTAAAACCAATTTGGACCTGCTCAAGCTTCAAACCCTCTGTTCAGAATGTCAATTCTGTCCTTCCCCCTTTCTTCTCCTCTAGAACCCACTTTGCACCAGTGGGATGGATCTCTTAGGTGCAAACACCTGTCTGGTAGGCCGGCGTCTGTTAGCTTTGGTTGTGGTGGCCAGTGTGGGGACATAGCCAAACTTTTAATAACTTGAATCTTGATAGAGTAGAGATTAATGAATAGATAGGAAAAGGATTTATTGATATATGGAATGAGGAAAACGTAATACAAAATCTGAGCAAAGCTAGCAGTAGAGAAACAAGCTTCTCACTGCCTAACCATTAAGGTGAAATGGAAATAACAATCCTCCCTAACTAATTTTCCACTATGCTACTTATTATGGAAATTGGAAATATCCTAACATAATTGCCTCATCAGCTATCACACTTTCCTTTAGGCTCCTTTCTTAATCCTTTTCTCATTCACACGCCACACCTTGGGCCTGGTTTTTTACTTTGTTAACCAATATGTCTCCTTCCTCACTAACATGCCATTCCTATGAAATCTCCATAGCGGCTTTAAAAATGTTTTGATCTGGGAGCGAAGCCAGTTCACCAACTGGACTGAAAACCTAGTTTTTTTTTGCCACCAATCGGTACTTCCACCCATGCTTCACTACAGTAAACAGATCTATCTTCTTCTTGACCCTTATGTTTAATAAGACCCAGCTGTGACTATGGTGATTTCCTTTTCACCGTAGCAAACTTTTTTCTTCCATGATCATCTCTACGAACACTGTGAAGTGTGAAGTGTGAACTATAAACATTGAGCCATATCAGCATCTCCTCTTTCAACTTTTGCCTTGACCAAATCATTAACTGGTTCATCATTTGTTTCTGTTATCTTATCAAGTTTTGGTTTTGTTTCTTGATTTTCCTGTTTCTTCTCCAATGACCAAGCTGGTTCTGGTTTTACTTGCTTTTCTCATATTCAACTTAATGAGTCACTTCCATTAAACTAGGAAATCTTGACACCATTCCCCAAGAATGAGTTCCGGCATTAAAAAACTCAATACTCCATCCATGTTTTCTATGCTATGCGTTTGATTGTGGAGGAGCCAGATCTTGCCTCCACGTTAGCACTTTCCCACTTTCCTCGTTAACATAATTTTCATACTTTTTCAACAACCCATTGATCATTTGCCTTAGCTCTTCAATTCTGCCAACCTTCTTGATCTTACAATTGTCAAATATGTTGGAATTTCTGCCTTCATTGCGGTCCTCCCCTAACCGCTTAATTGAGGCATTTGGGTTGCCTTAATTGCAGCCTCCAACACCTTAAGCGTGTTGGGTGTGAAAGGGTGGATTTATTCCCACATTGCTTATAAATATAGCTTGTGCAGTGTTTATAAAGCTTGGAAAACCCTCACCTTACAAGGCAGTTTTGCAAGGTTAAGTTAGGCCCAACCCAAATTCTAAGAAGAATTAAATGAAAGAATAGGCTGATTACTGGCCACTTTATTCAAGAGCACACCATCAACTTCTTCATTTATGCCCAGACAAGCAATCCTATCCCACAGGTTGTACTGTTTTTTAAGGAACCCAAAGATGAGAAGTGGAGAATTGGTCAAAACAAAGATAAGGAGCATTTTTATCAAATGTTTTAATAGGAAAAAGGATTCTCTTCTAAGGGATTTCTTCTTACAACAAAGCTTATTCCCTGTTTACTCAATGCTAACAAATCTGAATGATACCTTTATCCTTACACCCTTCATTATCTAATTAAGTCTCTCTAGCTCACTACTCTAATCGTCTCTAACTACTTTTCCATTCTCTTGTGTCCCAATAGGTTTAGAACTATACGTCTAAAGGTTCAACATAACCTTTCTAAGCTTTTTGGAATGCCAAGGAAACTATTTATATGTATCGAGGGTCAAAATAACATTTAAGTATTAATTTTCATTTAGCATAATACCATTAATATATATCTCAACTGCTAGAGTATTTTCTAGCGGGACATGCTTAAAATATTATTAATGGGGGATGAGTTGGTGAAATTGATTTATATTTTGAACACATTTCACTAAACTTTTTCTGTTTGAAGAGTATAGCCAAGTAATGTTGAAAATTGAAGTATTTTGATTATTCACCTTTTTGTGATTTTATCAAAGGAACAAAGATGATAAATAGAGGTGTAAATGAGTTGGACTATTCATGAACTATTTGAGCTTAGCTCATTATACAAGGAAGCTCAAACTTGAAATTATTTAAATTAGGCTTGATGATAAACTCTTGGGAAAAGTTTATGCATCTCTGATCTTTCAATGGAAATCATTTTTTATGTTAAATAAGAAAGTGCATTGATAATAGTTTATATGTATACTTCTTTTACTTTGTTATCTATGTTTAGGTAAAGTGACTAACTTGCTGTACCACATGAACCAATATATGTTAAATAGGTAAATTTTATATGAAAGAAATGTATATATAATATAGTTAGAAGTTCACTTTTTAAAGTCTACCTTTCTGGAGAATCCTCTTGTTCACTTTTATCTTTATTGATTCTTTATAAGTATAGTGTGTAACTAGTTTAATTTGAAGTTAAAATAAATAAGTAAATGTTTATTGTGTCCAATTGGTCATTTTATGCTTATTTGGTAATTGAGGCGTCCTTGCTCTAGTTTAATTTGCAATGCTTTGCTACTTTTAGGTTTGAGAATGAGAGTCAGTTATCAGGTGAGAAAAGTAATCGTGATATACGACGTGCTCCAAGCTTTAGTGGTCCATTGATGCTTCCTAATCGTGCTTCAGCAAATAGTTTATCGGCCCCAATAAAATCCTCTGGAGGTATTTCAATTATCATTTGCATTGTAAGCTATGTTTGCACAGTCTGGTATTTTTCTAACCAGTCCTGTTAAGCTCTTGGTTTTGATTTTTGTTTTACCAACTCTTGTTAGGATTCCGAGATTCCTCAGATGATAAATCTAAGGCTAATCTTGTGCAAATTAAAGGGCGGTTCTCTGTGACATCAGAAAATTTAGATCTTGTGAAGGTATATTTTTTTTCTTCCCATAGTTGATTTGTCCTTATCTACAACTTTAACTGACTTCATTTGTTGCACAGGATATTCCTGTAAGTTCAGTTTCACGCCGATCTCCACAGGTTGGTTGATGGTTTAATTGATTATTGTCAATTATTTATGTTCTTTACTCCTCTCATTTGATATTCTCTTCCTGTTACATGACATATAGGATTCTTCACCACTGAAGAAATCTGCCAGTGTTGGTGATTGGATGGCGGATTTCAAACAACAACTGGTTTGTAACTTCGCATTTGTTCTAAAGCTAGCTTTCTTATTTATCATATTTTTGTGAATATTGGTATCTTTGGTTGATTAAAGAGTATCTAGGATGTTTTATTGATTATTGTATTTGTTTGATATATAATGCTCGTCTGTTTTTCGATGGACGTATTTCTTTTCAGCCAATTGGAGTCGGACAGTCTTCCAATGATTCTGCCAATGTGAATGTTCCCGCATCTGTTATTGTGCCTCACCTTCACAATCTTTACCAGCAGACGTCTATTCAACAGGTAGGGAAACTGTTTTCCGTTAGATAATTGATTATGTAACTTAACAAATTTATAATCTTATTGAAGAGTTGTTTCATTCCAGGATCTTATAATGAGTCTGTTGAATAGCTTGCAAACTGCTGAGGCAAATGATGGTGAGTGAAAGGTTTTCCGTTATGTTTGAAGACATTATTTTTTTTTCTGTATAACATTGATTACATGACGAGTGTATTTAATATTTTCAGCGTCTCAGAATGGAAAGTTGCCACCAATACCTCGCAGTTCAGAGAATAATGGCAGTGTAAGCAAATTTTCATTTCATGTAGCCCCATAACTTGTATTTTCATTTCAAGCACTTGCCAGCTCTGTTGTGGTGACATAACCCACACAGAGTAAAACATCTTTTCAAGAGCTTGATTTTCCCCCGAATTTTTTATAGGTTGAGATAGCAGCTTCAGAGAGAGAACAACTTCTTCTGGCCAAAATTTCAGAACTTCAGTCTCGGTTAGTTATAAGTTTGTAAAACACTTTTTCAGTAACCCTTTTGCTTTGACTTCAAAACGCTCACCTGGTCCTTCTGTTTTGTGTTGACAGTGTGAGCAGTTTGACAGATGAGCTTACTTCTGAGAAGTTAAAACACATGCAGGTAAGTTACTCAAGTTTTTATGATTCATTATCATGCTTGATTTTTCTTCGGCCTTTTTTGGGTTCATCATGCTTGATTTTTCTTCGGCCTCTTTTGGGTTCATCATGCTTGATTTTTCTTCGGCCTTTTTTGGGTTCATCATGCTTGCATAACATATATGAAAATTTTGGTTAAAACCTAACTAATAGGTTAACAGTATATGAAAATTTAGTTTTATAATTCAGTACATCTTTATTACATTTATTATTTTGGTGTTAAATACTTTATTAAAAACTAATATAAAGTTATGGTTCTTATGTAAAATTAATAATGATTTCATTAATTAATATAGTATAAAAGATTAAAAGTTTTTTTTAATTTTTTTTTATAGAAAACCACGTTATACATATAATTTATCATATTCTTTTATGTAGTTTTTATCATTGTTAAAAAAAATTGAAATAATTTGAACGTGATTTATATTTTATACTATATTGTATTATAATCTATGAAGCACGGACACCTAAAAAAAACCCGACATTGACACGGATACCGGTAATAATTTGATAAAATAATTAAATTAAACATCATCACAAGTGTCGGTGCAAGTGTTTGACATTAACACGGACATGTCTTTTTTTAGAGGTGTCAGTGCTACATAGATTATAACATAACATTATTTTGCAGCTATCAAAATCATATATACCTTTTATTGCTCACTTGTCCTATCTAAAATTATCTTGTTATGTTCAAGGCCATGAAAGGCCCCCCCTAATGAACAATTTGGTTATCCCTTTCCACAGTTGCAACAACAGGTAGTTGCTTTCCATAGCCAGGAGCAAAACGGAGAAAGAGAGGAAGGTGCATGAATGTTGATAATAATAATAGTGTTTAGTGAAGTGTACACCCAGCTGTGATGATAAATTATAAGTTGTACTCCATTCTCTCTCTCCCCCTCCCCCCCCTCTCTCTCTCTCTCTCTCTCTCTCTGCTGAAGGGTCTCTGCTCTTTGCATGTTGATGGTCGATAAGAGTCATGTATCTTCTCCTGTCCAGCTTGCTTAAACGATCTGAAAGCGAGGCAAGTGAAAAATGAGCAAAATGACCTGTCAAGGTTAACCTCATTATTTATTTCATTCAAGATTCAGATGTATATAATCTTCTCTTTTGCTGTGTATCACACTGCAATCCACTATGGTTGGTTGCAGATTAATTAGGAGTTGAAGTTACAGGGACACAACCCCAAGGGAAAGTAACATCTCTCTACATATTATGTTGTTTATAAATTATATATTATATTATTATTACTATATCTTATTTGAGCTTGTATAGGTTTATTGTATTCTACCTACCGAATAATAACAGGTTTTTGTACCAATTGAATCAATGTAGTCAAATGATTTTCAACTCTTCAAATTTAGTGTCTGGTTTCATGCTGAACTGCATTATAATTGGTTCTGTTCTTGTTAAACGTGATTTTGATGAAATTACAAGCGTTTGATTTTGTGATGGGAAATTGAATTTGCTTTCTATTAGAAATGTAGTTAGGAGTTAGTTACTAGTTTGTGAATGACTAGAAATAGGTTTAATGTAGTTCCTTAAATTCACTTTTCCTCATTTGTATTATTTTACATTCATCAATACAAATATACCTTTAAGAATTTTCTCTTTCCTTTTCTAGTTGTAACTTTCTTTTTTGAAAAAAAAAATCAAAGGTCTTGTCTAATTTGATTTTCCCCCTTCAATTTGGTTTAGTGTGTGTATCATTCTATTTTCTCACATTGATCTTTATTCTTGATAATTATTTCCGTCCATTTTTTATATCTTGTGCGGTTGTAGTTTTTCCTCGAGTTGTAACAACGCTAAGTCTTCATTCTTTTTTTGTTCTCTGTTATTGATCTTTTGTTGCCTCTGTTCTTAATTTTAGTTTTTTTGCTTCTTCAAGACCACACTCTTTGTTTTCAAGATAAATATGGTTTCAATGTTTTTGTTTTCATCTTCCATCACATTTGTTTCCAGTTGGTTTGATTATTTTGATCTCTGCAAAATTGTCATTATATTTAGTGTAAGTTCCTTTTGTTTGTTGATTTCAAACTGTTTTTAGGTAGCCGCTGGTACAGTGGCATTTCAACTTAGGTTACTTGTGTGGGTATTAGGTTGAGACGATTTCTCTTTTTTTTTTTACTTGTTAGTTAGTTTTGTTGATTTGGAATTTGACATAGAATTTTTAAGTGGTTAGCGTCACGGGTGGTTATATTAATGACCCTATGGTATATTTTTTTAATCTTTTATTTCTTTAAATAGCAATATTAAGTATAAAGATGGTTATCTTTTGATTTGGCTTACTGTATTTGGTCAATTTGAAAAATCCACAATGATATCATTTTAATTGAGTAAAAAAATTAACGAAAATTGTGGAGGAAAGTATTTTTTATTTGTTTTGGAAATGTTTTTTTAGTAGATCATAAATGAATTCTTGCACCTTCATTAATTGACTTTGTAATCCTATCATCCATCAGATTGAGTATTTGTCTTGATTTTGAGGTTGGTGTTGGCATTAGTTTTTTTCTTTTGTGCTCTTTTGATGTGATATGATATATATCGATGGTGAATTTGGCGATTTAAGATCTAACCTATTGCTCATAAGATAGATCTTTAATAGTTTGAGTCTTTATCCGCAGAGATCCTTTGATTAGGAGTGCGTGTCTTGTTTGTTTTTGTTGTGTGTTCTTCATTTGTTATTTCTTGTTTGTAGTTGACTTGTGCTTTATATCTATCTTTGTTGTACTTTGATGAGTGTTCATTATTTTTAATATATTATTATTTTCCATTAGATAAAATAATCAATGACTATTTGATATGTGTTGCATCTATAAATTTGCTATTCCATGGAGAGCTACACATGCTTTTGGAAATGGGTAGATCTTCAAAGTTCTTGGTCCAAATTTTTTTAATGCCAATATATTTGACGTTGGACATTATTTTTCTCATTCTATGGGAGTGCTAGTTCACCATGGTGAAAAGTCACAAAAATTAATAGAAACCAGAGACGCACTCAAATTACATATTCTCAAACCTTGAATGAGTTAGCCACCCATATTTGGCCCAAAAATCTGTTAGGAGATGTATCTTTATAACCACCCTTAATTCAAAATACCGAGTTTTACGTTTAGTGAGTTTTAGGAAGATGAATCTCTGGACAAATTTTAATTCTTATACCTCATGCTAGAACCTTCCCCATTCCTTCTTCATTTGTTACATTTTCACAAATCCTTCAAAGAGCTTTGAGCAAGATTCAAGTGTGTCATTATTCAAACTTTAATATTACTTCTACTGCATTGTAATCAATTCTAGTGTATTCCATTCACTCCATTAAAGTTTCGCACAACAACTCTCAATCGGTAAGTTTCTCATTTTCTTTCTATTTTTGAGTTGTGATGCATGTATCAGGTAAAATAGGCTATTTAAAATGCATAAGTTTGTAGTTACATTCAAAAAGGTACTTTGTTTAGACATGCATACAAATTTGTTGGTGTTTAGGGCATTGTCTGCATTTTTTGAAATTTCTAATATCACACATTTTTATAGAGATACATCTTCATATTATTTTTTTGGATATTTTTGCCTATCCTGTTTTACGGAGATACATCTTTGTTTTTTTCTGATTTTTTTTTGCCTTTTCTATTTTACAGAGATTCATCTTTGAACTATAGTTGTCATGATTTTGATATTGTTATCTATTTTATATTATAGGAACAATGACTGAAAATCAGGATAGGTTGAGGCATAATCATTTTTCCCAACATGCATGTGTTCGTAGGGAGAGGGAGGTGCGCTCGAGGTTATGAGTTAGTGTTAGTTCGTTTAACGCAGAAGCTTCGACTTCACACGAGCACGTGTCTCAGGCTTCACAAAGTCACGTGTCTTAGGTTCGATCTTGTGAGGGCACGTGTCTCCTGCTGACCCTCTAACTTATGAAGCCCCCTGAAAGTCTTAAAGCATAAAAGAAGGAACCTACTGCTTCAACTACTCCCGTTCCTGATAGTTTCCCAAGAGGCCTCTATGACACCTCCTTAGTTACTCTCTATGTTGAGCATGTTGCTAAGAAGAAGATATATATTTATTTACTTTTACATTACATCTCTTTCATACTAATTAAGTTGCGATAGATATTGATATATTTTATTCTCAGGACGTAAAACTATAAAAATATGTAAATCATTCCAGGAAGATTTTGAACTTGGAACATAATGTAAACACATGGTTTTAAGATGTAGTTCATTACTCTAGGCTGACAGGTTTATGCACTACTTGATACATGACCATTAACCATGGAATGTTGACAGCTTTTGTGGATATATGATACAAAGAGACGTCATCTTTCCACATCTCTCATGGTGAGATGTCCATCACCCTTGATGATGTCTCATGCCTTCTGCATCTTCCGATTAGGGAAAGATTACTAAACCATTCATGGATTAACAAATATGAGTCATTTGAATTGATAGCAAACTATTTAGGAGCCGACCCAAACGAGGCCCAACAGGAGCTTGATGCCACGAGAGGTGCTCATGTCCGATTTTCATACCTGGAGGAACTGTACAAATACCACCTGACTGTAGCAGTGAAGGCCGAAAGTGATGAAATACAGGTTTTGTTTGACATACAATGTGCATTGAGGTCATACTTCTTATATTTGGTTTAAACGACAATATTTATGGACAAAAGTGCAACATACATCGATGTTGTCTGCCTGACATACTTTATCAACTTAGAGCGGATCCACGAGTACAATTTGGGGGCAACATGTTTGGTTTATATGTACTCTAAACTAGGTGAAACTTGTCTTTGGAAGACAAGACGTATGGCATGAAGCTGCACACTATTTACGATAATATATTTACAATCTTTACTGTTACTAATATTTTCATAACATTTATTACTAATATTTTATCTGAGCCATTTTTAGGTGTGGATTATCTCTCACTTTCCTCACTTATCCAGATGGAAACCAGAGATGGACTATAATGAGAATTGGCCACGTGCTTGCGCCTTTGCCACGTAGAGGGAATCAAGCGATAGAGTCGTACATGGTGTTTATTAACCGCACTAAAGCACATGACATATACTTATGCATGTATGAAGGCCACCATTAGACGCGTCCCTTAGACAAGATAACCTTCTACTATGGATGATTAATTTGTAGGTCGCGTCTGATGTATCCACATGTGCCTAAGCGGGTCACGCGCCAGTTCGGTTATCTTGAGATTATTCCAAGACCTCCCTCTGTGTCTTCTTCTTCTTTGATAGTCTTCCGCAAAGATCTTGATGCCATACTCGATGATTTCTATAGTCATCTGGTACTAGATGAGGCACGAGGGGTGCCAGCTCTTTATCCTTGAACTGTTGCAGATGGCTACATCCATTTGTTGTATCAGGTGTCACATCCTTACATGACACTTGATGTCGTAGGAGAATCACATAGACTAGCTCACCAAAATATATTGAAAGATGAACGGGCTAAGGATGGTCACGCCCAATATTTGTTATCAGTTTGTCATCGTATTGTGACGATTGCGAGAGATGCCATAGAAACATGAGATTTTGAGGAAGGCAATTTTGGTATGGTCGTCGTATATGCCATGTTAATCAAGCCAATGTGAGATTTTATACCGGGTTGATCTCGAACCTATGAAAGCTTTTAAATGGCCTGAGCCATCGAACCTAAATGGCGACTTAGTAAATAAATTCCCAAACCAAAGCTTTTACAGGGTTTAACTTTGAACCCAAATAAAAAATCCTTATTTTAATAAATTATTCAACCAAGGTAAAAATGTTCATTGGTGAATTTACAATACTTACAAAATTACAAAAAAACCTCACTCACAAAATACCTTTCTCGAAAACACCATGGCTAAATTTCTAAGTGAGAGAAAGTGAGAAAATATTTTTTAGAGAGAGAGAGTGAGGAGTGAGGCATAAGAGCTCACAATTCTGGATATAAAAATATTTGGGAAGGGACCACTATTTATAGACTAGAGGTTGACACAAAAAAGTAGAGGTTGACACAAAAAAGAAAATTTTTTGTGGTCAAAATTAATGAGTCAATCGATTGACATTATTCACCAATCGATTGGTTGACCTAAAATCAATCGATTAGAAATTTTTAAAAAGTAAGAAAAGGTATATATCCATTATCATTCATTAAGATTTTTCCCTAAATGTTTAGGGCGCGGTCTAGCACTAACCCAGTCAATTTGGTATAACTGTCAATCAATTGGCTAGTATAAACATTTTTCCATTACTTTTTTTTGACGACTTTCAATTCATCTAGAACGACTTCAAGACATTTTTAAAAATATTTTATTTGTAGAAATAGGTTTTAAAACTTGTTTTAGTGTGTGTGTATGTGATTAGTCGTATAACTTCACAAGACAAACCTTATGCTTTTACAATACACTGTTCACTCAGACATATTAGGGCGAGCTTTCACAAATTTCAAGACTTGTTAGATACTTGAATCTTATATGCACTTTCTTGAGCTTTACCTGATGATGAGACTTGAGTTATATTCCATTTAAGTGCCATCGTCATAGGATCAAACCCATCAAACCCTATTTAGGCTGCTTGCATCTTTAACTGCTTTATACTTAATTTTAATTGTTATCATCAAAGACTAGTTGTCATCATCAAAAGAATGTTCTATTGAAACAAGTTTGGTTCTATAACTATCCTTAAGTTTTGAGGATAACAAAGTGTAAGAGAATAATTTTTTACTCTAACCATTTTGCTGAGTGAAGAAAAATTAGATACAGATTCTAACTCTAAAGATGTCCAGACTCTGAACCAAATATTAGAAGCGTTCAAATGAGTCAACTTTGATCTATCAAGTCAATGTTTTGAACTGAAGTTCTCCAGACTGACTCTGATATAAAGCTCTGACTACCTACTTGTGAAAGTCTCAGAACCCAGTTGTCCAAAGACTCTATTTGTTTCACCAAGTTCTGATGACAGGCTATGGAATTGCTACTTGTTAGAAAGTATTTTATGGTAGTGTTTTATCGTATCCACAGGGATTGATGAGAATATAGATGCTTGTCGTTCAACAGTTTAATGATTAAAGAAATGGGATTTTTAAAATGGTTTCTGTTTTCGTAACAAGAGTTTTCAAGAAATAAAACAAAATAAAATTCGGTCTAAGTTTGATAAAAACATGTCAAGATTAGGGTTCGCTAATCCATCCTAAACGTATCCAACCGATCGAATATGTGAACGAAGTTTTAACCAACATAACCGCGTATCCTCGCAAATACGTTCATTTCTAAAGCGATTTCGTGAATGTTATTGTTTCGACCGTTAAATGATCTTTCTAAATAACACTCAAAACAATAAGCATTAAGATCAATACAAAGCGGATATCAACTTTCAAACCTATGTCTAGAATTTGTATAGTTGATAGATGAATAAATTAGGTCAAGACTTGGAAAGTTCATGTCTAAAGCAATCCAAACCATAAATGTAAAAAGAGTAGCAAACAACTTCATCTATATTGATCACAACATTGTTCACATACAAAAGATCAAGAAGAATACATAAAATCTGAACTAACTACCTCCAACATTGACAAGAGAGGGATTTAGCCACCCATTTCCATGATAGCTTGAGCAACAAGTCTCGGAAGAAGGTTGATCAACATCCGAGTCGAATAATCGAGATTGGATGGAAATCCACATTCTTTTGTGAAATATTTCTAAGAGATGATGAGAAATGGAGAGACAAGCTTTTTAGGTCTGAAAATCCTCTCAAAAGAAAGTAAAAAAAAAAGATATTTTTCTCAAAAAGTAGCCCATACTACTTATAGAAGGACTGTTGAGTTGTCATGTTCGCAGTGCGAACAAAGTGTTCGCCTAGCGAACAACCAAAATGGCACCTGAAGTGCCTATGTCCTGAGAAAACTCCCCAGACAAAATTCCACATGTTCGCTGTGCAAAGAATTCTTCGCAGTGCGAATCCTTCGCTGAGAACTTCGCACAGCGAATTCTTATCCAAATACCTACTGCCTCAAGTCTGGGGTGTTCGCTAGAGCTTCGCACAACAAACTTAGGGCCCTTTTCTTTCTGTTTTGGTTTCCCGGCCTTTGCTACGAAGTTCCCTGTGTGAAATTTATGAAATTTTCTGGAAAGCTTCGCTAACAAGTTCGCACATCGAACTTGCTGTTGTTTGCAGTCTTGGTCTCTTTGTCATCTTTCTTGTGTCTTACTCTTCAATTTTCATGCCTAATTCCTGCAGAATAACACACAAATCAAAGGAGGCAAGATATTTTCACATAATGATGCAAATCAACCAAAGCAAGAGTGATTCTAACACTTTCTATACAAAAAAAGGAGTGAAAGATGCCCATATTTGATAGATCAAATAAGCAAAGTTGGGCATCTAACACTACTCAAGCTTCAACAACAAATATTAGAAGTTTCTAAATAGAAATTGTTCAAGCCAAAAGTCAACAAAGATTTGATGTGACAAAAGTACAAAAGCAAATATACTTTTTCCATAAAGTAATGTACTCAGTGTCAAAGGAGTCTTCCGCGTCCAATCATCTTCACCAACTACAGGCTATAACACCACTTTAGTGTTTACTTTGAATTGATCTTTATACAACAGATACTTAAAAAATATTTCATCTTCACCTCCAACGGATCTATTTTGCATCTATATAAAGAGGTATTTGAAGTTTCAAGAAAATGACTTTTGATACCCGCACTGAACATTCACGAACGCTTACACTCAGGAAACATATGCTGAAATAGGAAGTGTTGCTTACACTTATACACTTATAACAAAAACTCATTGAATATTCTTATTAAGTGTAATACTTGATTGTACACTTGTGTATTTGCTTATCTGGAGCATCTTGTAAACATAAACTTAGTTATTACAACTTTGATTGTAATCCTCAAGCGACTAAGTTTGGTCAGACTCTTGAGAAGTCAATAACAGGTTGTTATTGAGGTTGAAATCTTCTTAAGCGATCGAGTAAGTCAAAATCTTAAGGAGCCAGTGACCGTCAGGTTTCTTAAGTGACCAGAGAGGTCAAGCTCTTAAAAAACTAGTGACAGGTTGTCATTGCATTTATAATCATTGTTGATTACTGAATTAAGTGCTTGTTTAAGGAAAGTCACCCAGATGGGTGGACTAAAGGAAACCTTGTTAACAGTGAATCAGGATAAAATTCCTTGAGTACTTTATCTTTGTTTTTTATTGTTTTAATCTTTTGTTTTGGGCGGCAAAAAATTGTCATACTAGAAGCCCAATTCAAACTCCCTTTCTTGTGTTTCTTGAACTTTCAATTGACATCAGAGTTCTGGTTCTGATATTGATAACTTTGTGTCAAAACACTTAACCGTGTCGGATAATGATCACTACTCTACTAAACCTCCAATTTTTGATTTTCCACTAGGACGGAGGAGCAACCCTATTGGTAAAAATAACAATTGTATAGGAAGACTCAAATATATATATATATATATATATATATATATATATATATATATATATATATATATATATATATATATATATATATATATATATATATATATATATATATATATATATATATATATATATATATATATATATATATATATATAGTTGTAGTTTTTTAACCATGTAATTTGGTTTTAATTATAGTTCTCATTTTAGTAAATAATAAATCATATGATTCCATATTGTTAACCATGTGATGTGTTATTAACAAAACTTGGTCGCACCGCACAAACATCTGAAATCACAAGAACAGACCATTCCCTTCCCACTTCAATCATAAACAAACCAGCTGTCCATGTGCAAATTATTAATCATATTTTTTTCACTTGTCTACCTGACCTCTTTTCCTTTCTCCTAATTTATGATTTTATATATCTACCCTTATAATGAATAATGTCTATAATATACTCTCTAACACATATTTTTCAACTTTTATTTTCTATAGTTAAATTGTATATAGATCTCATTAAATTAATTTTTCTTTAATCAAATGTCTCTGAATAAAAATAGTGAGAGGAATAATACATATAAGTATAGATTGAAGAATCAAGTAAGTTGACATTAGTGACCCATCTAAGAAAAAAAATGGCCATTCATAACAACATCTGGTTCTTTCTTTCTTCTCTCCTCTTCTTCACATTTCTCCAAATCCAAACCAAAGTCTTCTCTTTCCAATACAAAGTTGGAGATCTAAATGCTTGGAGCTTACCCTCCTCAACAAACCCTCAAATCTACACCAAATGGTCCAAACTCCACAACTTCACCCTTGGAGACTCACTTTGTAAGCATTTCTTTATTTCCAACATCTTATTTTTTAACCAAAGAGAACATTTTTCTAATTTTATTATTATTTACTTGTAGTGTTTCTATATCCACCAAGTCAAGATTCATTGATTCAAGTAACACAACAATCCTACAAAAACTGCAACATTAAAGATCCAATATTGTTTATGAACAATGGTAACTCTTTGTTCAACATAACATCATCACATGGTGATTTTTACTTCACAAGTGGAGTAAATGGCCATTGCCAAAAGAATCAGAAGATTCATATATCTGTTGGAGGAATTGGAAATGTTGATGTAGAAGAAGCTAATAGCCCTAATTCATTGCCTGCTAATGGACCTTCTTATCAAGCAGCTTTTGGGAATATTCCAGTTGCTCCTTCTTCATCAAATTCACATCACATAGCTTTAACTTTTCATGTATTCATCATTGGATTTGGATCTGTCATATATGCACTGTTCTTTGGTAAATTTACATAAATGTTTATTGTAATAAATTGTTTTTGTTTACTTTGGATTCTTTTTTGTCTTTGATTTGGATCTGTAATTCTTTATGTGGTTTCAGATTTTTAAAGATACTTTTGTTTCTTGATATGGTGATTTTTTTTCTTCAGTAAATTGAAATATTCTTCCCCACTTTGTTACCTAAAAAACAAAATGTAATACAAAGAATTTTGCAGAAACGTATGTGGTGCATTCTCAATCATAATTTTGCACAAAGAAGCTAACATAAAAACAAACATGTGAGCAGGAGAGTTGGGTAAAGATTAAAATCTCAGTCTGACAGCATGATGGAAGGACATATCAGAGTGAGATAAAACAGTGGATGGAAGTATAGAGGTGGCAATTAGTATAAAGAGGAAGTATAGAGGTGGCAATTTTGTTGAGAATGACAATGACAATGAAGAAGGGGACCAATCCACCTTATCAATGTTATTATTCATCCTTTTAGGGCTCCTATTAAAGAGGTTATTTGGAGCCTTCCATCTTTGGACCAGATCAAGTGTAATGTTAATGTTGCTCACACATCTAATCCTTGGTTATGGAGATATCTTCAGAGACAAGAATGGATTATTTCTCTTTTGCCTTTGCTGAATTTTTGAATTGGGATAGTTTTTTATTTGCTGAGTTTTGTGGTGCCTTTAGAGTAATTGAAATAGTTAAAGACAATGGTTGTCTCAAACTTTGAGTGGAGTCTGACTCCCTTTTGATAGTAAAAGCTTTTACCTCTGTCACTCATGATCTTGTGCCTTGACAAGTTAGAAATAGATGAC
The DNA here is from genome assembly GCA_963859935.3 of Lathyrus sativus. Lineage (NCBI taxonomy): Eukaryota > Viridiplantae > Streptophyta > Magnoliopsida > Fabales > Fabaceae > Lathyrus > Lathyrus sativus. Next base: position 519,848,592 of record OZ012740.1, on the reverse strand, counting down.
AAGTTTGTTTACATATGCTTATAGAAACTTTTTTTTTTATCTTCCATATATATAGAGAATGCAATAGTGGTGTGGATTTTCTTTCTAATATAGGCCCACGTCTATTTCCTCGATTTATTTTGATTCCTGATCGTTGGACATTAGGCAAGACTATGTAAATAGTAGATTAGGTTTGCTTTTTTTTAACATTTAAAATCGAATTCTTGAGTAAATTGTGAGGAAGCGTCCTCCTTATATATGAGAAAATGTAGATAAAAAAGGAAAACGACCCATAGACTTTTTAATGATCATAATCAATTATGTCATATGTATAATCAATTATGTATTGTAAAAATGGAAAGTTTTTAAATTATGTCGTGTTACAATTGTGAGGTATTACAATTGAGATAATCGATTAGACCTAAAATATTCTTTCTGATGAGGCTTGAGATAACTTTAGGCTGAGCAACATCATCAAAGAGAACTGGGAAGATATAACCAACGATCAACACGGTCAAGCAACATATCAATCAATATGATTCCACCGAACATCAAAGTCATCATCAAAACCATTATGATCACTCAAAGGATCAAGGTATCATCAATGTCAGTACTTGCAAGCACATATATCCACACCTAGGAGTAGAATAAATCACCTATGGGTCCTAGAGTCTAGGCTCATTTAGTCTATATAAATATCACAACTAGGGGTTGTCACTCATTATACTTTTAACAAGTACAATTGATGCCCAACTTCGATCCCTGGTAAAAGTGACCTAGGCCACCATTGCATTAGTCGGTCAAATTAATATTCACATCTTTAACCCATCTACGTAATATAGCAACCTTTCATCTAGTTCCCTTCCAGCAGCTAGCTTTGCTTCAGCTTCCCTCTTAGCTTCCAATTTCTTTTTAGCTTGCTGGACAAAATAATCTTTTGTCTGAACAAAGATATTTTTGATCTTTTAAAACTCCACTGACATCAATCTATTAAATTTATTCCAGGGAGCACCCAAAGCAGAAGGGTTTTTGCTAGAACTTGATTCATCATAAAGTGTGTTGAATCTTCTAACTACATTGTCTTCAAAAACAAAAATAACTTCATCTAGGTTAGGAGGGGGAAGATCAGAAGGTTGACTCTCAGGGAATGGTTGGGTTTCTTCATCAGAATCACCCAAATTGGTGATATCACTATTTTCAGGATTTGGCGAAGAAGGTTCAGAAAATAAACCACAAATGCAAAGATAAAATATGATCCAATGATCGCCAATGTTTGAGGATGTCTTCCTCTCTGGCTTGAGGAGATGCCTCTTGAAGTCTTCAAACTCATTTGGGTGGGAAGTTGACGTGCACAACCAAGCTTCCTTCTAGGAAGGATATGTACTTTTTGTCAATCAATTGTTGTACTTTGACTTGGAAAGCTTTGCAATCTTCAGTTGAGTGACCCATTTATCCAGCATGATATCCATATTACGCATAGGGATCATACCTAGGCGGGTATGGCATTAGAGCAAACTTTAGAGGCTTGGGGACCACCAACGAGCTCTGAATCAAAGGTTGCAGAAGCTGATTATATGAAATGGGAATTGGATCAAGAAGAGCATTCCTTCTTTCCAGATTGTTGCAAGGCTTATGCTGGCTCTGTTGCTGATGTTGATATCCTCGGTCAAGGGCTTGTTGATTTACATAAGGAGAAACCAATGGTTTCTGGTATGATGCCTGTAAGGATAGTGTGGCACTGAAAATGGTGAGTGCTGAAGAGATGAGGGGTCAGAAGGTCTTCTTGGTGCCTCATGAGAATACTTGACATCTGCCATGACTGTATTAGTTTCGTACTCTTCTTCTTTGCTTGTGCTTGCATGGGCCTCAGTATCACAGCTTTGTGGCACTATTTCAGTGATCTTGCATGGAAATCTTGATATCTCACTAGCCACATCTGCAATCTCCTCCTTGTGGTACAAGATCTTCAAGGGTTTCAGAGGTCTCTGGCCTTTCTCACCACATGGTTCAGGAATCAGGACATTTGTGTCTGGGCCTTCTTCCTTGAGGGCAGGAGATCCTGCATGGATCAACTTTTGCACCTTGAGCCTAAAACTCTTACATTCCTCGACAGTGTCCTTCTGCTCCAATATAGTACTCACACTTCTCCTCTGGATAGTCTTCTTCGAAGATTAATTTCATGTTGTTGACCAACCGCCTGACTTTAGACTGTAGCATAGGACAAGTATCCAAGTCATGTCCTATAGCCCCTTTGTGATATTCACATTTTATATTTTGATCGTACTGCGGAGGATAAGGGGTCGGTATAGGCTCGAAGGGCTGAGGAGTTACTAACAAATTTTGAACCAACTGCGGGTAGATTTTACTGTATGATATACGAATCGAGTTGAAGTGATTTTTGTTCCTTCTATTCTGATCTTGATCTTTCCCTTGATCTTGACTTTGATGTCCTTGGGGAAAGATAGCCGTTGGAGGTTGATTTGCTGATCTGGCGGTCAAAGGTTGATAATGACATCTTGAAGGAGGACCATGTGTTGGCAAGTGAGAAGATTCCCTATGGGATGGCTTTTGACTCAGAGTAACACCAGATGAACGTAGAGAATTATCTCCCTTTACTGCAGCAATGGGCATGGAGTGACCCTCTTTTCTCAACAAATCCTGCAAATTTTCCAGGACCCAATTTATTTGGCTCTTCAGAAAATTGATATCCCCTTTCAAAGCTTCTTGTCCTCTCGTTAGCTCGTCCACCTTTTCTTGAGACATGGTTCTTCATTCTAAATAAGTGTCAGGAATCACCTTGCTGGTCATGGACAAAGGATGGAATGAGTTTCTGTTTAGAAGAATGATATACAATGCAGATGCAATGATACACAAATACAAATAAAGTAAAGCTCAGTATTATAGGTTCAATCACACTCTCAGGTCAAGTATGACAGCGGGTAAGTAATTGGTATCTTTAATCAAAGGATCCCTACGGGTAGGCTCTACATGGGTACGTGCCTAGAGTCATGGATCTTCTCAAAGATATCATTGCCTCGACAAAGGCTCATATGATAATAACATCCTCTAAATGACATCTTCTAGGTGAGGATTTCACATCATCCCACGAGAAAGGCTCCTCGTGAGTCTCTACTATACAACCGTTAAGTCCAAGGTTTCTAAAAGGTATCTCAGAGTCATAGATCGAGGTTGAAAATATCATTTTCAAAATAACGATATGTTCAAGGGATCTCATCTGATTGGGGCTTTCACACCAACCCAAAAAGGAATGACCTTCATGAGTTAACACTACCAAACACCATGGAAAATGGTTAAAAGGTCCTTAGAGTTATCAATTCAGGTCTGAAAACATTATTGCCATGGCAAAGGCTTACCGCGACAATAACAATTCCATGGGAATCAACTATAAGCGGGGTTTCGTATCCTCCCAATGAGAAAGACTCCTCGTGGGATTCCATTACACAACCACCATCCTAATCCGATGTTTTTATCAGACTCGGGTAGGGAGTCATCTCTCAAAGTGCCCATAATCAGAGAAACCCAACAGTGTCATAAGATATAATAATAAGATGTACAATAAAGATAAACAAGCAAGCAAACAATAAGATAACAAACAAGAAGAAAATAAACAATCGAACCTAACGCTCACGAATCGAGTCAAATTAGGCTTGACTCTCTCTTGCATAGGGCAATGCATGTCTCCAGCAGAGTCGCCAGCTACCGTACCTTGAAAAAAGCACGATCCTTTGCGAATGGTTGCGGAAAACAGAGTCGCCACCGAACTTTATTCATCCCAAAAAGGGATAGGAAAATATTGAGAAAACCTTTAGGGAAAGAACATGGTCATTGCATCCAAGTTCTAAGTTCGGGAGTCGATTACACAAGAGGAAGGTATTGGCAAACCTCACGTTCGTTGTATTCAATGGTAACCTCTTATTCGATTCGTAAGAAACGTTAGCTACATTTGTTTGTTTTCTTCTAAGGGAAAAAAGCGTAAAGGTAAATGAAAAGGAGTTTTAAATTGTTAAGGGAAAAATGAATGGTTTTTTAATAGGGTGCTCGCTAAGGATTGGGGCCCTTATGCCTACGTATTCCCTCGTACAATGGTAAAGTCAGAGCATTCGTAGTTCGTGGAACTACGAAAGAAAAAAATAGGAGGTTTCTCGCAATCCTATGCCTACTTATTCTCATTGACAAATGAGAAATCAGAGCGTCCATAGTTCAGACTACAGATGTTGGTTTGATTTTATGAAAGATACTTAGTCGTATTCGACATAAAATATTGCTTTATCCAGACGGGTGAGGAGAGGACGCTTGCATTACTTTGAATGGATTTCCATATATCAACGTTCATGGGAAACACGCCACTTATCTTGATTCAAATAGGTTATGGATGAAGCAATATTTTGTGTCATTCTTAAGACATCATATCTCACGTTTATGAAAAGGTTTGACAGTTCGCATGACAACGAGAAGTTGATGTATGTGTTGATGATTTGTTTGGATGACGATTACTTGAAGCTTAAGAAAGGCTCCTTTGACCCAAGTAATCGGGATAGTGGGTCAAAGACTTGACTCTCTCTTTTCCATCTCGAAAAGAGGTTATGTTTGGAAAGTGTTTTGAACAATGGAAGATAGTTAAAGTATTTTAAACGGATGAGGTTTACTTGAAGCTTAAGAAAGGCTACTCGAGCCCAAGTGATCGGGAGAATGAGTCAAAGACTTGACTCTCTCTGTTTTTCATCTTAGAATTAAGAAAATAGGTCTGATATAGCTAGAGTGAGTTACAAATGACGATTACCCGAAGCTTAAGAAAGGCTCATCGAGCCCAAGTAGTCGGTAGAATGAGTCAAAGGCTTGACTCTCTCTCCTTTTCATCTAAGTGATTGAAAAAAAAGATTTGATTTGATTTTTATTGTAAAATAATTTGATATAGGACATATTATAAATCTTTGAGAAGACAATCGTTCGAGCGTAAGAAAGGCTCATCGAGCTCAAACAATTGAGGAGAGAAATTGAAGACTCCATTCCAACTCCCTGTTCATCTTTATTTGAAATATGGTCTAAGTATAATTAAGTTCATTAAGTTGACTTTGATAAAACGCTCGATGTTGATCGAAGTTCTAATTTGCACACGGAAAAGTTAATGGTTTGAACTAAATGGTAAGGAGGTCCTAATGGATTGAGTAAGGTTGATGATGAGGCAAAAACGCTCGACTTACAAGTTGGGTATGGTTTGTACCTTAGGATTTCAATTCTAATATTCATACTAGACAACATATAAATAAACAAGTAAAGAAAATCAATTGAATTGAAATTTAATCGTGTGCACTAGCAAAGTGGGCCAGTCTTCTAAACAACCAACTATAAGTAATTGATCAAATAGGTTTCACTATAAGGAAGCCCAGGAGTAAGCTATGAATGTTGTGTTTAGTGACCGATAAGGTTGATGGCGATGCTTAAAAGCAATCAACTTACAAGATGAAAAATGGCTCGACTTTGGATCGAGAATTATTTTAAAAAATGGTTTGAATATACAAGTGAGAAACAAGAATCAACAAAGATACTGGGAACAACATAATCAAAATAAGAATCAAGATCATCAGATAAGGCCGATTCTCCAAGCAAAAGAATCAGAGTCATAAGTACATAAATTTTGAAATCAAAACATCAAAGAAATTAATTAAAATCCAAGTGATCGGCAATAACCAAAATCTAAAGAAACAAAGATCAAAATTGAAAATGATCAACCTACAATCTAATTAAGAAAATATTTTTTTTTTGAGATTTTTAATTAATTAAAACGTCTAAATTAATAATCTTAAATAAGGTAAAATCTTTAAATGAAATATAAAAAGAAAAAAAATCAAATATTCAAAACACACTAATTAATAAAACTATAATCTAAACAAAGACAATTAATAACTTAAATCAAATTCTAAAATTACTATAAAAGTGAAAAGAAAACAAAATATAGAGGGATGACTATTTTGTTATCACAGTGTGGTTGTGGAAATTGGTGGGACCTGTGGCCATGAAATTCTTGGTGCTGGAAGCATATGCGTGGGAGCTTTACGTCCATGCTTGTATTATTTCCCCCTTTTTATTGTACCTCTTTGGTTGTAACAAATATGATAATGGGCCTTGGGATAGTTTGAAATGTGACTTTGAAATGAATTGGTAACTTAACAATGAATTTGGAATAAAAATGAAACCTTTGACATGAATTGAGTCTTAAAAAAAATTGCAACTTGAAATCTTGACGTAAATTGAAATTTGGAAATAAACATGAACCTCAGAATAAACTTGTAATTTTCATAGATTTGAAACTTGAAGTTTATTTATGACTTGAAAGTTTGAGATGGACTTGAAATGTAACCTTGGATGAAATTTGGAGACTTGTCATGAGTTTCGAATTGAAACTTAGTCATGAATTGCACTTGGATCTTGAATGAAATGAAATTTGACATGAAATTGGCAATTTGAATTTTGAAATGGACTTGAACTTGAATTTGAAATTCGATAAAAATTTGAAGATTGAGATTTGAAATGGCACATGAAACTTGATATGAACTCGAATTCTTGAAAACTTGAATTTTTTAATGACTTTGAAGCTTTAAGTGAACTTGAAGCTGATATGAAATTGAAGATAATATTGAATAGAATTTGTGAATTGATATGGAATTTGGAGTTGGACATGAATTTGCATATTAAGATGAAATTGAAATTTAGAATGAACTTAGATAATGAACTTTGAAAGGGAATTGAATTTGGATCGGAACTTGGAAAGAATCCTGAATGTGGAAATTGAAACTTTGTCATGAATTTGAAAATTTGAATCTTGAACTTAAATCCTTGAATTTCGACCAAACCATGAATTAATTCAAAAAGTGAACCACTTGAAACAATTTTGAATAACTAACGCTCTTGGCTTAACCTAACAATTTGTCCTAGAAACCATATTTTCAACATCTTGAACTCTTCATTAAAATCGTACCAGAAATGTGTTGAAACTTTGAATCAGATCCATGAGACATGACACCATATCCTAATTTCAACTTGAAATGAACTTGAATTGGATATAAAGCTTGAATCTTCTTTTGAAAAGAAAGCATGAACCACATAATCAAGACGTGAAGTAACTGAATGAACTCCTGACTTTAAAGGGCTCTTACAACTTGACTTCATTAGACAAACTTGAACTTTGCACAAAAACCCTGATCTGGACCTTTACACACAAATGCTTGAATTCAATCCATACTTATCTCCAAAATAGCCATTGACACAGATGACTCGAGACAGTGAAATGTGCCGCCACTTTACTGAAACCCTAATTAAAATTCAATTGGCCATGATGATGATCAATCTTACAACAAAATGCCTTTGCCACAGCCCGATAACTTGATCCTAAAACAAACCACCTGGTTTGACCAAGATTAGTTCAAACTCCATTGAATTTCAAACCACACCGCACACACGCTTGACCTGAAATAGTACTGCACATACATTGAACCCGCTAGCCTCAAATGAAACTCAACTGAATGAAACTTGCTCATCTTAAACGCACAGACTGAGAAATCCTAATCTTCGCCTTGAATGGACACTGATGAAACAATGGCTTTTTGAGAACCATATGCCTGATTCAGAATCTTTGCCACAACCTGTTAACCTGATAATGAAGTAAATCAATTGTCTGACCAAGATTAGGTCAAACTTCCACTGAATTTCACCCAAGATTGCACACATATTTGACTTGATAACTTTGCTTGATCCTCGATTCAATCTTGCAAAACTTGAGCTTAGACAACACAAAAACAAAGAGTACAGATTTTGTATGCACAATGGTTAGACGACATGAATAATGGACATGGTGCACAAATGATGAAAATGCTATGATATATATGGTCTGGCGATTCAGGGTCAAAATTAGGGTGTTGAGGAGTCGGGTTAAGGGGTCTCTTCTTCTTCATCATGTTAGAAGGATTATCAAGTTAATCTTTAATTCTAAATCTAGACAGATCATAACTTTCAGCTTCTCGAAGTTTTATGTAGGCCTCTATAACCTTTGGATTGTCATGCTTGGTGAACAGAGGATATCCGTTGATAATCATTCTTCTTGATTTCAAACTGTTCCAATCTGTTGTTATGCTGAGTTTAACTCCGATTTCATCTATAATATGCATTCTCTTCAGATTTTTGTTGTTCAGAGGGGTTCAAGTTATGATATTTAATTCATCTGTGTCATTCAACTTTGTCAGATGATTAATCATTCCACTCTCAAATACAATGTTTGAGATCAATCGACCAAGACGAATTTAATTCTTGAACTTCTTTGAGTCATTTTTTGTTTCTCTTACAGAGTCTTTGAGGTATATGAAAAGAATTGAAGGAAGGAAGATCTTTTCTCCTTTCATCAGATAATACAACATGTATTTCTGATCAGTATTGAGGAAATCAGACGAACTTGAAGCAGGCATGTGATAGATACATCCCATAATGATTTTGAGCTAGACTCGAAGCTCCTTAGATAAATCCTGACTCTTGAAGGGGCATTTACCATCAGATGATTGCGTGAATATTGTTGGATTAATCACATTAGAAATAAACTTGGATTTAGAATTCATCTTGTAAATACACTTTCCACCAGCTTTTTCCATTCAAAGTAATGTGGCAATGGATTTCTCAGTGATGATGAACTTGTTTCCTAAAACATGTGACACAATAAAATGTTCATCATCGTCAGTGAATCTCCAAAATTCCTTGATGAGATTGGGAAAAATGGGACCTTAGAGGTGATCAAAATACGTTTTCCAATCTTGAGCATTTAGTTCCTTAAACAAGTCAATTCCATTTTCAAACAAGTTGTCAAAGTCTACTAGCCATTCACATAGTACTTCTAGTTCTGAAAAAGGAGTAGCAAGATGAATATGAGACGGGTGATCCATAATATGAACTTCAGTTGGTTTCTGAAATATGGATAATGATTGATGTAGAGACGATGATGTCGTTTGAGTAGTTGTTGTTGTAACAATTTAAGATGATTTTGAAAGTTGTTGTTATTGAGAAAATTCGAAGACACTTTGTTGTTGGGATCCATTGAAGAAGATGATGGAGTTTTTCAGAGCACAAAGGGTTTTAGGGTTTCTAAGAAAAAATGTGGGAAGTGAAAGAGTAGTGTATTATGTGATAGTGAGAATGTGAGTATTTATAAAAAAATTGAGATTATGAAAAGGTGGGAGTAATAGGAAATAATTACTTGAAACCTAGTCTCACAAAATCTCAACGCTCGAGGTGTCTCTCCAATAGTAAGATATGATTTGATTTAGGACAAGTGTCACAAGAAAGTCACAGTCGTTTGTTCAAGAGAACACTTTTGGTGTTCCCAAGGTTAAGAATACCAAGAGGTATCTAACTAGTCAAGTTTCTAATTAAGAAATCTTCTAACATGTAAAAGTATCGTCAATCAAAATGACATTAAATAAAAGACAAATAATCTACTTAACATCAGAATCTTATCTCAGAAATTCTGGTGACTTGACACATCAAAAATTTCATCTACTCATTCTGGACATGGTTGTATAAATAAAGTTTCCAGAATGAATATGAATCTATCCTCAACAAGGGGTTTTGTGAAAATCCACTACAAATTTTAATTGAAAAACACCCTTCTGAACATAGTCACGTAAAAAGTGATGTTTTATTTCAATATGTTTAGCCCTAGAATGCAAGATAGGATTTTTAGATAAAAAAATAGCAGAATTATTATCATAGAAGATAGGAATGTTACTTCATGTATATGAAAATCTTCTAGTTTATTCTTCACCCAGAGTATCTGAGTGCTGCATAGTGACGCTGAGATATATTCTACTTCTGTAGTTGAAAGTGTAATAGTTGATTGACTTTTACTAGCCCAAGAGACGAGGTTGTTACCCAAAAACTGATAGTTTCCAGAAGTACTTTTCCTTTCTAATCTGTCTCCAGCATAATCTGCATCACAATAACCAGAAAGCTTGTACTATGATGTTTTTTATACATAAAGCCAAGGTTAGTTGTTCCTTTTAGACACCTTAGGATTCTCTTAGCAACTGTTAAGTGAGTTTCCCTTGGATCTGATTGGAAACAAGCACAAAGGCATACACTGAATATAATATCTGGAGGAGAAGCAGTTAAATACAGAAGAGAACCTATCATACCACGATAGAGCTTCTGACAAACCTTTTTACTTACTTCTTCTTTCACTAGAATGCATGTAGGATGCATAGGAGTCTTTGCAAGTTTACTATCTGACATATTAAACTTCTTCAGAAGTTCTCTTGCATACTTTCTCTAATGAATATACGTTCCTTCTAGACGTTGATCAATTTGAATTCCCAGAAAGAATCTGAGTTCTCCCATCAGACTCATTTCAAATTATGTCTGCATTAAATTATAAAATTCCTTACACAAGGAAGTATTAGCAGAACCAAATATAATATCATCAAAGTAAATTTGCACAACCAGAATGTCATTTTTAAAGGTTTTGCAAAAGATTTTTGTATCCACTTTTCCTTTGGTAAAGTCATTTTCCAAAAAAAAGTTACTTAGCCTTTCATACCAAGCTCTAGGAGCCTATTTCAGACCATATAACAATTTTTTAAGTTTGAAAACAAAATTTGAGTTTTCAAAACTTTCAAAACTAGGAGGTTGATGCATATACACTTCTTCTGAAATATACCCGTTTAAAAATTCACTTTTTACATCCATTTGATATAAAGTGATGTCATGATTAACAACAAAGGAAATTAAGAGACAAATAGATTCTAACCTGGAAACTGGTGCAAATGTTTCTGTATAGTCTATCATTTCTTGCTGACTATAACCTTGTGCTACCCGTCGTGCTTTGTTTCTTACAGTCTCACCTTTCTCATCAAGCTTGTTTATAAATACCCATTTTGTTCCAATGACGTGGACACCTTTTGGTTTCTAAACAATATTCCAAACATTATTTCTGGTGAATTGATTCAGCTCTTCTTGCATGGCCATAATACACTAATTCTCCATAAGAGCTTCATCAATTGATGTTGGCTATATTAGAGACACCAAACTCGGAAGAGTTTCTTCAGAAGGTTTAAATGATGAACGAGTTCTGACTGGATCAACTTTGTCTCCCAGAATCAATTCTTCAGAATGAGAAGTCTTTAGTTTATTCTTCTTCCGATGGATAGACTATTCGTTGTTTTTGGTAAGATTGTATCTGATTCTGTAGTTTATTGTCTCTTTCTTTAAAATCTTTCTCCTTGGATTCTGATAAGGTAATCTTTAAATCTGCAAACTTTTCAAGGCCAAGCTTATCATCGAATATGACATAAATTGATTCTTGAACAATTTGTGTTTCTGCGTTATAGATTATGTAGCCTTTAGAGCGTTCAGAGTATCCTAACAATAAACACTTTAAAGATTTGGAGTCAAACTTACCAAGATTCTATTTAGTGTTCAACATAAAATAAATACAACCAAAAGGATAAAAATATGAGATGTTGGGTTTTATATTCTTCCACAATTCACAGGGAGTGTTACCCATAATAGGTCTGATAGAAATCTTGTTCTAAATATAACATGTTGTATTTACTGCCTCTGCCCAGAATTTCTTAGCCATGTCAGTTTCTTGGATCATGGTATGAGCCATTTCTTGCAAAGTCCTATTCTTCCTTTCCACTACTCCATTCCGTTGTGGAGTTCTGGGACAAGAGAAATCATGGGAAATGCCATGGGAATCAAAAAGATTCTCAAAGTATGTGTTCTCAAATTCTCCACCATGATCACTTCTAACTCTGACATATTACAATCCTTCTCTGTTTGCACTTGTGAGCAAAAGGTAGAGAACACAGAGTGTGACTCATTCTTGTGTCTCAAGAATTTTACCCATATCCAACGACTATAGTCATCAATAATAACTAATCCATACTTCTTTCCACTGATTGAGGCAATTTTCACTGGTCAAAACAAATCAATGTGTAGAAGTTCTAACGGTCTAGAGATGGACACAACATTTTTTGTTTTGAAGGAAGTTTTAAAGAACTTTCCTTTCTGACATACTTCACAAAGAGCATCTGAAGAATACTTCAGATTTGGTAAGCCTCTGACAAGTTCAAGCTTATTTAGATGAGAAATCTTACTCATGCTAACATGGCCCAAAACTCTATGCCATATCCATTGCTCCTCATTAACAGACATTAAGCATTTGACATTCTGTTCACAAAGATCAGAAACTCTAATCTTGTAAATGTTATTTTCCTCTTTTCGATAAAAAGGATTAAGTCATCTTTCTGACTGACAATCCTACAGGACTTTTGATTAAAAATGATATCGTAACCATTGTCACTAAGTTGACTAACTGACAATAAGTTATGCATCAAACCATCGACCATAAGAACATTAGTAATAGAAGGAAGTTTACCATTACCAACAATTCTAGAGCCAATGATTTCACCCTTTTAGTTTCCTTCGAAACCGACGAAGCCTCCAGGCTTAACATATGCCTTCTTCCCGTCATGTGTCGCGAGCAACCACTGTCCAGGTACCATGATTGGTGTTTAAACTGTGCTGTTAAGGATATCTGCAACATAGATTATCTTATCCTTAGGTACCCACTTTCTGGGTCCACTTTTGTTAGTTTTCCCAGAGTATTTAATAACCTTAGGTTTATGTGCAACAGGATATTCAAGTTGAATTTATGCATGATATTTAGGTTTAGAAATAGATTTCTGTGTTGGTGGGGGTTTATGTGCAAGCTTAGAATAATCAAGCTCATCCACAGAAGGCACAAAATGATCATAGAGAGGTTTTGGTTTTACAGGCTAACTTTCGTCAATACCAAACGTTTTTGTACACCCTAAACCTTTCTTGCCATTTCTGTTAACTCCATAGATCATGGAAGCTATTTTTCTTCTATCTATGCTTTTATCCAGAAAGTACTGGAATGCTCTATCATACTTGTTGACATAACAAGTATCAGAGACATTGGAGACTAATTCTTCTTCTAGTTTAGAAATTTTGCTTTTCAAAGCACAATTACTATTTTTTAAAGAAAAAATATTTTCATTTAGAGAAGAATTATTCTACTTAAGCTCATTTCTAGCTTCAGATGTAATTACATGGGATTTTTTAAGATCCTTGTATTTAATTTGAAGAGTTTGATATCTTTCCAGCATTTCTGAAAGACGCGACTCTAATTCACAATGAGAAAGTTTAGTTAATACCTCTAAGTCAGATCTGATTCTGATTCTGATAGCATTTTGTGTTCTGGTTCTCCAGAAACTTCAGCATCAAATTTTGTTTCCACTAGCGTAACATTTGTCAGTTCTTCATCAGAGTCTTCTTCTTTAGAATCATAGTCGTCCCGAGTTGCCATGAGTACCTTTTTGACTTTGGTGAAGTTCTTCTTAGGCATCTTGTCTTTCTTAAGCTTTGGACACTCGTTCTTGTAATGACCTGGATCATTACACTCATAGCAGATGAGTTCTTTTCCAGAACTCTGCTTCTTTTGTCCAAATGATGAGCCAACACGACTTTTGTTCCTTCTAGATCCTCTGAAACTTACTTGCCTATGTTTCCAGCGTTTGTTGATCCTTCTGGAGATAAGTGATAGCTCATCTTCTGAGTCTTCATTAGAATATTCTAATTCTTCCTCGGCTTGAAAAGCCTTTGCCTTTTCAGGTTTATACTTAAGAGCAATAGATTTCCTCTTCTTCTGAGGTTCATCTTTATCCAACTCTATCTCATGACTTTTTAAAGAACTAACAAGTTCTTCAAGACTTATACTATTCAGATCCTTGGATTGTTTAAGAGCAGTTACCATAGGTCTCCATTTCTTGGGAAGGCTTCTGATGATCTTTTTGACATGATTAACATTTGAGTATCCTTTGTCCAGAACTTTAAGTCCCACGACTAGCATTTGAAACCTTAAAAACATATTCTCAATTGTTTCATCATCCTCCATTTTGAATGCCTCATATTTCTAGATTAAGGCAAGCGCCTTTGTCTCCTTAACTTGAGCATTTCCTTCATGAGTCATTCTTAAATAATAAAAGATGGACTTGGCAGTATCTCTGTTTGTTATCTTCTCATACTCAATATAAGAGATAACATTTAACAATATAGTTCTTGCCTTGTAATGATTCTTGTAATCTTTCTTTTGTTGGTTGGTCATAGCACTTCTAGACACGTTTACTCCTGTAGCATCAACTAGGTGAGTGTAGCCATCAACTATAAGATCCTAAAGATATACATCGTAACCAAGAAATAAAATTTTAATTCTATCTTTCTAGTAGTCAAACCTTTCACCACCAAAGACTGGTGGTTTGGCAATGTAATAATCTTTCTCTTCTTGAATAGGATTAGCATTAGCTACAACCATGATATCTCACACAAATACTGGATCGATACTAAACACGATGAAGTGTTGATAAATTTTTTATCACAATCGAAACCGGAGCTCTGATGCCAATTGAAGGTGTGAGAAAAAACAAGAAATGGGGGGTTGAATTGGGTTTTCAAAAATGAAAGCTTTTTGTGAAACTTAAACAAAGATCAAAAATAAACTAACAAAAGAGAAAGACACACGATATATCCTAGTTCACTTGAAAACTATCAAGCTAATCCAGTCCACCCGCCAAGGTAATTTTGCCTTATACACAAGGAATTAATCCATTATAATCAACTGATTACACTGCACTAGCAACCGCTGGTGACTAACAAGCAAAAAACTAAGTGTCTCTTCTTAAGGATTCTGACCTAACTGGTCCCTTAAGGAATTACAAACAACTCTTTGAACAAAAATGTTTACAATGAATTTCTTCTACACAAGCAGATATAAACACAATAGCTCAAATGACTTAAAGAAAACTTATATAGTGTGAACAATGTTTTTTCTTTGTATTATGGTGCTTCAATACTGTTGCTTCAGTTCTTCATAGTTTGTTTACTTTTTGTCATTCATTCTACTTGTTTTCTTCAAGTAATCAAGTCCTTATATAGCTAGAAAAAGATCCATTGGAGAATAGATCCGGAATATCCTTTAGATAGATGGCGATTTGAAATAATGTCATTACACAAGGATGAAAATAATACACAAAAGTTATCCTTTGTACCACCAAATCAGGGTAGTGGAATGGTAGTGGAATAGAACGTGTTTGATATGTACTATGTACTATTTACCTCATAAAAATTTGATCTTATCTTCTGTACATCAGAGGCTTCTGAATAGAGATGATTGAAGCATGAGTAGAAGAGTTGATAACTGGATCTTCAGAGTCTTGAGTCTTTAGAGTCTTCAGAACTTGTTCACCAGAACCTTGTCTTCAGAGTCTTAAGCACTCAGTCTTTAGAACCCTTGGTCTTTAGTAACTTAAGTCTTCAGACTCTTCAAAACATTGTTCAACAGAACTTTGTCTTCAGAGTCTTCAGCACTTAATCTTCATAAACTTAAGTCTTCAGAACTTCGTTCAATAGAACCTTATCTTCAGAGTCTTCAGCATTTAGTGTTCAGAAGATAACGACTTCAAAAGCTAGAAAACCTTCAGAAGTAAGACATCAAAGTCACACTCAGAACCAGAATCTAAGAGAGCATTGCAGTAGCAACATATTGTCTTCTTAGAATCTTTCTGAATGTGAGTAAATTAGAAGCATACTTGCTTTTATGGCGCATAAGCGACTTTGGTCAGATTAGAGTAACGTTGCACATGGTCTCTATCAGAGTCAGAGCTTTCTCTAGCAGAGTTAAAACCTGTTTGTTAATTCTTCAGAAAAACAAACGTTAGAGTACCAAAATGGTTCTCACACAAATACTACTTTGTTATTATGAAAACTTAGAGATGTCTTGCAGAACCAAATCTTGTTCTAACAGTATGGAGGACTTATAACCTTCGACACGTGATTTTAAATTCCCTAATCAAGCTTCACTCGTTGGGAGAAATTTGGGAGGTGGAGAAGTTTGTCGCTGCTAGAACCTCTGTCTTGAATGAGATGAAGGGAAGTAAAACCTCTAAATCATGGATAACATGGAGGTTTAGGTAGAAGTTTGGGTTGGGAAAGTTATATAGGGGCCATATTAACCTTGTATACCTTAAAACACGCCTCCAAACTTTGTCCTCGTTTCCAGAACAGACGAGATTGACATATATTTGAATGGAGGTTGTCCTCTTATTAATGGTATGACGGGTCTGGAAATCCTTGACGCCTTCGTGCCCAGGATTGAAGGTCACCATTAACTTCGTATTTCCGAAGAAAGCATAAGGGAAAAAAGATTATCACTACCACTGATGTCTTCACTATCCAAACTATTGGAACTCTTACAACTACCGACCTTCCCTAGTTATACTAATTTATAATCAATCGTCCCATTTGGACATTTTTCATTCATGTAGGAATACATTTTTATGATTTTATTGCGATTCAAAGGTTCTACTAGATTTTCGTTCTCATTTAAATCTATAGTTATCTCTATAAAGAGGAAAAGGGAAGGAAAAAGTAACTAACATGTACCTGAAATCATAAGTTGATAGTTTGAGCTTTTGCAAACTGGAAGGTAAATATGTTTTGCACTTTAGGGACTCTGAGGGAGTTTAACGAAAGCATGAAAGAAGGAGAAATGCTAGAGGATGAAGATTAAAAGTTGAATCCATTTTATAGGGATTTGAAGGCTAATTGTAGGGGAAATTAAGGACTTTTCACTAGGATCTCCTACAATTGCAAAATATTCCTCACGTTTCTAACACATGTGATGGATTAAGGCCGATTTGACTTCCCAAGACTAAATCATCATTGATCACATCTAATACCACACATATGCTTACCTCTACTAACATTAAAGATTTTATCTCAATTGGAGTTTGAGGATTCACCTTATTGACACATGAAGGTTTACTCTGGGTCATACTTAAGAGTCACACTCCGAGCATGCCCGAGGCACTTGTTCCTAGATATGTTTGAGAGAATCATCAAAATGTGAAGAGGTAATAAAACTAAATCACTTTGTACTTTATAAACTCTCATGCTTGAGGGACTGTGTATTGTTATATTTGTGAAGGATCTACTAGAGGAAACATGAGATTTACCAAGGGCGGGTGGGTGGCACATCTTGCCCAAAGTAGGGTACCTAGCAGCCTAGTCCTCACAATGTGCGTCCATTTATAATAATGTGCACTTATTTATCACAATGTTTATCCATTGTCTAGTACGCTCGCATTTTGATCAAATCATTCATGTTATGGGCTTAAATAAAAATACTTGTTGGTCACTCACGCAACATGGAAATTCACGTTTTCTAAAGCATTAATGTCATGGAAGCTCGGTCAAATAGAGAAGGAGCGTCCTCCTTAAGTGCATATGGCTCTAAGCTTCTATTAGCAGAATAAACTGCCCATGGGTCCTAGGATCTAATTTTAATCAGTCCCTATTGTAACGCCCCGATTCTGATTTCCCATTTTTGTTGAGTCTTTTATTTTATTTGGGTGATTATTATTTTATTTGTGGAATTGATGTGTTAATATGTTATGTTTGCATATTGTGTTATTTTATCGTTTTTGAGAGTTTTCGGGGAAATTAGGTTGGAGGATATTTTAGATATTTCTTAATTAATGTTAAGTTAGATATTTTGTGAGAAAATGAGTTCTTAGATATTTTGAGAGAAAAAAATAATAGAAAGAATAAGAATAGAAAGATATAAGAGAGAAAGAGGAGAGAAAAGAAAAAGAAAGAAGAAAAAGGAGAGAAAGAAAGAGGAAGAAGAGAAAAGAGAAGAAAAAGAGGAAAAGCTTGGAAATCTTCAAAACAACTTCTAGGAATCGATTTAATCGGGTAAAGGTGTGAAATCTTATTATTTGATCAATGTGTATCATTATGTATGTGTTGCTTAGATTGTTCTTCAAAACTTGTTTGATTGAATTCAGGTGATTTCGTGACTTTTTGACATTTTTGGAAAATTGAGGGTTTGAGTAGCGATGTATCCGCTAGGCGAATCACTGACGAGTGAGGTAGCGAAGTGTTCGCTAAGAGAGCACACAGTGAGCTGCCAACGAACACTCCTAGACTTGGACAGAACCAAAAAGACCAAAACTCGCTGGAGCGAGTGGAGTAGCGAAGGACTCGCTAGGCGAACCCTTCTGGTCGCCTAGCGAGCATGACAACACATCATTTTTTCTATTCTCATCCAATATCGATTCTTCGACTTGGATGTGATCAACCTTCTCCCGCAACGTGTAGCTTGTGTGCTGTTATATGATATGCTGTGGGTAGCCGTATGGCGTGAATCCGAGATTGTGGAATTTATTGTGAATTGTGGCCTTTTGGCAAATAAATGCATTGTTTAAATTAAATGTAAATGCATGATACTTGTGATAGAGTTCGTTGCTGTTTAGGTGGTAAAGCGATGCTCGTTGCCGTTTGGCATAATTGATGTGAATGTGTATAGATTGTATGTGATAGTGTGAGATGAATGCATGAATATATTGTAAATATGTGTGCATTTCAAGAGTGTCTTGAGTCATTTTGCATGTGAAGCATAATGATGTACATTCTTGTATTGTGTGATTCTAATGAGAATCCGCTGTAACATCGTGTGCCTATGTGAGGTGTGAGCAATCCATAAACATTGTGTGCCTATGTGAGGTGTGAGCAATGGGTGAACATCGTAGGCTCTACGGGGAGTTACATAGGTAACGAGCGATGGTTCCAATAAGTTCCTGAGCGAACTTGAGATGATTGAGTCGGTACCGCATTGCATTTGCATAGAGTCGTGAGTCAGTCTCTATGATTTGCATTTATCATCTTTATAATGGTGCATTGGTGAATAAACATAAATGTGTTAAATATGAATATGACATCGTTTTATATGTTGATTTTTATACATTGATTATTATGAATCGTTTTACTCACCCTGCCTGTTTGAATGTTACCTCCACGTGGGTAACGTGCAGATGACCAGGTTTAGCCGTGGACGCTGTCGAGGATATTTTTGATCGGCCGACTCTGATATGTAGCACCGGATAGCTAGGATGTTCATGATTCTTTTGTGATACATTTGTATATGTATCTTGTTGGTGAATGTTTATGAAAACATGACTTATGCTGTTGAACCATACTGGATGATATATATATATATATATATATATATATATATATATATATATATATATATATATATATATATATATATATATATATATATATATATATATATATATATATATATATATATATATATATATATATATATATATATATATATATATATATATATATATATATATATATATATATATATATATATATATATATATATATATATATATATATATATATATATATATATATATATATATATATATATATATATATATATATATATATATATATATATATATATATATATATATATATATATATATATATATATATATATATATATATATATATATATATATATATATATATATATATATGTTTGATGTTATTCAATGTTTAGATTTTCCGCTTTTATTCTAAATATTGAGATGTGGGTGTAAGGACTAAGTTCCTCTGTTGCAAAGTTACCCCACTGTTGCATATCTTTTGTTGAACATGTGTTGTATGTTTTAATTTCTTGTGTAATGTGACACGCCTCTTTTATACTATGTTTATAATTATACTCTGACGAAATTTTTAATATGTGACTAATTGTTTATGTGATTATTTGGGGGTATAGAAATGGGGTGTTACATTAAGTGGTATCAGAGCCAGTGTTGAGTCAGTTGTGTCTGTCTTGTTGTTGTGATGGTTGAATGGTTGTTTAACCTTGTTGTTATTTTTGGGAATGGTCAGAATATGGCTGGTCGAAACGACAATGCGATGGCTGCTGCTTTGGAAGCAATGGCTAGGGCGGTGCAAGGTGCACCGAACGTGAATGCTAATGACGAGTTCAGGAAGAATCAACCACCGGTCTTCAAAGGAAGATTTGATCCCGATGGTGCTCAAATTTGGTTGAAAGAGATTGAAAGGATCTTCAGAGTCATGGGCTGTGCGGAGGGGAATAAGGTGAGACTTAGGTCTCACATGCTGAAGGAAGAAGCCGACGATTGGTGGGTCGGTATGCGTGAAGTTCTTGAGGTGGATGATAAAGAGATAACTTGGGATTTATTTCGTACCGAGTTCTTGAGAAAATATTACCCTGAAAGTGTGAAAGGGAAGAAGGAGATGGAGTTCCTTGAACTGAAACAAGGTAGTATGTCTGTGGTGGACTATACTGCTAAGTTTGTGGAGTTGGTTCAATTCCATCCTCACTATGCTGCAATTACTGCTGAGTTCTAAAAATGTATTAAATATGAGAATGGTTTGCGTCCCGAGATTAAGCAAGCTGTGGGATATCAAAGGATAAGAAGGTTTACGGATTTGACGGAATATTGTAGAATCTTCGAGGAAGATAGCAAGGCTCGTTCTACACATTACAAAAGTTTGAATGAGAGGAAGGGAAAGCAACAAGCTAGAAGTGGACCTTATGTGACACCCGTTGATAAAGGCAAGCATAAGGGAAACTTTGATAAGAGATCTGGAGGAGGAGGTTTCGGCTCCGTTAAGTGTTACAAGTGTGGTGAAATGGGTCATAAATCATTTGAGTGTGGGAAGACCGTAGTGAAATGTTCTAACTGTGGAGGCCTTGGGCATGCTACTATCAAGTGTAGGAGGAATGTAGTGAAGTGCTATAATTATGGAGAAGTGGGTCACATTAGTACTAAGTGTGCTAAGTCGAAACAAGCTCAAGCGGGTGGAAAGGTGTTTGCATTAGCTGGGTCAGACACTACTAGTGCAGATCGTTTGATTAAAGGTACATGCTTTATTTATAGTACGCCTTTAGTTGCTATTATTGATACTGGAGCGACTCATTCATTTATTTCTCATGAGTGTGTTAAGCATTTGAATTTGTTCGTGACTTCTTGGTGTGGTGACATGGTTATTGAGACTCTCTCTTCAAGGTCGGTAACTACATCTTTGGTGTGTGTAAGTTGTCCTTTGACCATGTATGGTAAAGACTTCATTATGGATTTAGTGTGTTTACCATTAGAGAGATTGGATGTAATCTTGGGTATGAACTGGTTGCAATTTAATAGAGTTCATATAGATTGCTATCACAAGTTAGTGAAGTTTTCTTATTTGGAAGATGATGAAGGTGAGAGTTTCCTACCCACTAAAGAGTTGAAGAAACTTTTAACGGACGAAGCTCAATTGTTCGGTTTGTTTGCATCATTGTCGGTGGAGATTAAAGTTGAGCTCGATGTGTTCCCAGTGGTGTGTGATTTTCCAGAAGTGTTTCCGGAGGATATTACGGATGTACCGCCAGAAAGAGAAGTTGAGTTTTCTATTGATCTAGTTCCGGGTACTAGACCGGTTTCGATGGCACCGTATCGTATGTCGGCATCGGAGTTGGTAGAATTGAAGAAGCAATTGAATGACTTGTTGGACAAGAGATTTGTAAGGCCAAGTGTTTCTCCTTGGGGTGCTCCTATATTGTTGGTAAAGAAGAAGGATGGGAGTATGCGGTTATGCATTGATTATCGACAATTGAACAAGGTGACAATTAAGAACAAGTATCCGCTTCCAAGGATCGATGATTTGATGGACCAATTGGTTGGTGCGCGTGTTTTTAGCAAGATTGATTTGAGATCGGGATATCACCAGATTCGTGTGAAAGGAGAGGATATTCAAAAGATGGCCTTTAGGACACGGTATGGCCATTACGAATATTCTGTGATGCCATTCGGGGTTTCTAATGTGCCGGGTGTGTTTATGGAATACATGAATCGTATTTTTCATGAGCAGTTAGATCGTTTTGTGGTTGTGTTCATCGATGATATTTTGATTTACTCTAAGTCTCAAGAGGAGCATGAAGAGCATTTGAGGATTGTGTTACAAATTTTGAAAGAGAAACAATTGTATGCTAAGTTGTCAAAATGTGAATTTTGGTTGTCGGAAGTAAGTTTTCTTGGACATGTTATTTCCGGTAGTGGTATTAGTGTTGATCCATCCAAGATTGATGCAGTGATGCAATGGGAGGCTCCTAGGTTGGTTACAGAGATTCAAAGCTTTTTGGGCTTGGCGGGTCATTATCGGAGGTTTATTGAGGGATTTTCGAAGTTGGCACTTCCGTTAACCCAATTGACTTTTAAAGGAAAGACTTTCATTTGGGATATTAATTGTGAAAAGAGTTTCATTGAGCTAAAAAGAAGGTTGACGACGGCGCCGATCTTGATTTTGCCGAATCCGACAAAACCATTTGTGGTTTATTGTGATGCTTCTTTGATAGGTTTAGGTGGTGTTTTGATGCAAGATGGAAAAATTGTGGCTTATGCTTCAAGACAATTGAGAGTGCATGAAAAGAATTATCCTACACATGACTTGGAGTTAGCGGCCGTGGTGTTTGTGTTGAAAATTTGGAGGCATTATCTTTATGGTGCAAGATTTGAAGTTTTTAGTGATCACAAGAGTTTGAAATATCTATTTGATCAAAAAGAATTGAACATGAGACAAAGAAGGTGGTTAGAACTTTTGAAGGATTATGATTTTGGTTTGAATTACCATCCTGGTAAGGCAAACATGGTGGCCGATGCTTTGAGTCTGAAGTTGTTACATATGTCCGCATTGATGATGAGAGAATGAGAACTTTTGGAGAATTTTCGAGACTTGAGTTTAGTTTGTGAAATGACACCGAGAAGTGTGAGACTTGGTATGCTACATGTTACGAATGATTTTCTTGCAACCGTATGTGAAAAGCAAAAGTTGGATTTGAAGTTCGTTGATTTAATGATGAATGAGAATGAGGATTTCAAGGTTGATAATTTTGGAGTTTTGAGATTCCGTGGTCGTATTTGTATTCTCGATGATGCGGAGTTGAAAAAGATGATATTGGAAGAAGGACACCGAAGTAACTTAAGTATTCATCCGGGAGCAAATAAAATGTATCAAGATTTGAAGAAAATTTTTTGGTGGTCCGGATTAAAGAGGGATGTAGCTCAATTTGTGTATTCATGCTTAACTTGTCAAAAGTCTAAGGTGGAACATCAAAAGCCTAGTGGATTGATGCAACCGTTGGACATTCCGGAGAGGAAATTGTAACGCCCCAAACTCTGAATTCCAATTATTTTTATTGAGTCCTTTTTAATTTATTTGGATAATTGGTATTTTAATTGTGGAATTTATGTGTTGATATGTTTAATTTCAATATTATGCTATTTTACCGATTCGGAGAGTTTTCGGGGAAAATAGGGTAAAGGGTATTTTAGACATTTAGTATTAAGTGTTAAGTGAATTATTGTGTGAGAAGTAATTGGTAAGTGTTTGGAAAGAAATGGAGAGGAAAGGAAATAGAATATGAGATAAGAGAGAAAAGGAGATAGATAGAAACATTAGTGGGAAAACAAGGGAAAGAAAGAAGAGAGAAGAGAAAGAGGAGAAAGAAGAGGAAAACCTAGAATTTCATCAAGGATCAACATCCAAGCTTTCAATCGATCGGGTAAGGGTATGAAACTCTATTATATTGTTAATGTGTATGATTATGTATGCTTTTAGTTGTTTGAGGTTGGATTAAGAAGAGTTTCGACTCATTTTCATCTTAGGGCAATATTAGGATTTAATCGGTAGAATGTGGTTTTAACCGGTTAGAATCGAGAAATGGATGGAGTAGGATAGTCCGGTGTTATTGGGTTGAACTTACTGGGGTGGTTTGGTTTTAGAATCGGTCGGTTTGTGAAGTTTGGGCTTTTGGACAGCCATGGGAGTTCTGAGTTCGCAGGTTCGCCAGGCGAAGCCCAGCGAGCAGCAGCGGCCCAAGTCAGAAGCATCCACCCTGTCTTCGCTGGCAAGTTCACCAGGCGAATGAGAATGGCGAAGGTTCGCCAGGCGAGTGTGCTAGCGAGTAATTCCAGAATAACTCCCAGTGGTCTTTGCTGGCAAGTTCGCCAGGCGAACTAAGTAGCGAAGGTGCGCCAGAGGCTTCGCCAGGCAAAGGTTGGCGAATGCGACATCATTTTCCTATTCTCTGTGTTTTTCCTTTCCATGCGGATTTCTTTGTTCGGTTATGTTTAATCCTTATCGAATTGAATAGTTTTGTGTGCGGTGTGGTACGTTATGCTGTGGGTAGCCGCAAGGCGTGAATCCTAGAATGTGGAATTTTGATTGTGAAAGTATATGCCTTATATAGAATGGTATGTGTTGAAATGAAGAGTATATATATATATATATATTATGGAGTATAAGTATATTGTGAATGTACATAGATTGTATGTGCCTGTATGAGATGAATATGCATAGTGATATATTTGCGAATATGTATGCATGTAGAGAAATGTTGTGAGTCATTTTGCATAAAAGGCATCATGATGTACATCCTAGCAATGTTGATTCCTTAGAGAATCTGTTGTAGTATTTGATTCCTCGGAGAATCTGCTGAGTATTTGATTCCTCGGAGAATCTGCTGAATATTCGATTCCTTGGAGAATCTGATGAATATTTGATTCCTTGGAGAATCTGCTGAATACTTGATTCCTTGGAGAATCTGCTGAATACTTGATTCCTTGGAGAATCTGCTGAATTGAGTCGGTACCGCATTTGCATCTGCATAGAGTCGTGAGTCGGTCTCTATGAGTTGCATTGGTCATCTTTATATGATGCATGGAGTGAATTGAACATAATTCTAGATGTTTATGTGGAAAATGATGAGTATGTATAGACACATGATTTGATGAATATGCTTGATTGTGTGAATATGCATTGTGATGAGATGTGGTGAGAATTTGAATTGTGTAAATCCCATGTATGTATATAGATATATAATTATATGCATTGACTGTTAAGATATTGTTTCTCACTCTTCTGCTGTTTTATAATGCTCTATGAGGCATTGCAGAGTAGGATTGCTGGAGGTCCTTTTTGTGAAGCAGGTCTTCATTATTTTTGGTCGATGACTCTGATATGTAACATCTGGGTAGTTAGGAAGCCTTTGGCTCTTTTTGGAGGTACATTTGTTTTGATTTCTTTTATGATACATCTGCGTATGTATCTGATGATGGATGTTTGTACATATGAATTAAATGAATGATGTATATATGTTTATATGAATGTATTGATTCAATGTTTAGATGTTTCCGCTTTATTCTAAATATTGAGACGTGGGTTTTAGGACTATGTTTCCTTGGTTGTGAGTTGCCCATTGTTGCATATCTATTTGAGCAGATGTTGTAGGTGTTTAATTTCATGATAATGTGACACACCTCTTTTATATCATGTATTAATTAAAATCTGATGAAACTTTTATCAAGTGCCTAAATGATTTAATTGTTTAATTGGGGGTATAGAAAGGGGGTGTTACATTATGTGGTATCAGAGCCAGTGTTGAGTCAGTTGTGTCTGTCTTATTGTTGTGTTGGTTGAACGGTTGTTTAACCTTGTTATTTTTGGGAATCCTCAGAATATGGCTAGTCGTAATGACAATGCTATGGCTGCGGTGTTGGAGGCTATGGCTAGGGCGGTGCAAGGCGCACCGAATGTGAATTCGAACGATGAGTTTAGAAAGAACCAACCACCGGTATTCAAAGGGAGGTTTGATCTGGATGGTGCTCAGATTTTGTTAAAGGATATCGAGAGGATCTTTAGAGTTATGAATTATGCTGAAGGCAACAAGGTGAGACTTGAGACTCACATGCTGAGAGAGGAAGCCGATGACTGGTGGGTTGGTATGAGACAAGTTCTTGAAGTAGACGATGAGGAAATCACTTGGAATCTTTTTCGCACCGAATTTTTGGGAAAGTATTATCCTGAGAGTGTGAAGGGAAAGAAGGAGATGGAGTTCCTGGAATTGAAACAAGGAAATATGTCTGTGATAGACTACACGGCTAAGTTCACAGAGTTAGTGAAGTTTCATCCTCACTATGATGCGGTGACGGCGGAATTTTCCAAATGTGTTAAGTATGAGAACGGCTTGCGCCCTGAGATCAAGCAAGCGGTGGGTTATCAGAGGATTAGGAGATTTTCGGACTTGACCGAATGCTGTAGAATCTTTGAAGAAGATAGTAAAGCTCGTTCCACTCACTATAAGAGTTTCAATGAGAAGAGAGGGAAGCAACCGGTGAGGAGTGGACCTTATATGATGCCTGCTGATAAAGGCAAGCATAGGGAAAACTTTGATAGGAAGCCCGGAGGAGGTTCTAGTGCGATTAAATGTTTCAAGTGTGGCGTAATAGGCCACAAGTATTTTGACTGTGGAAAGTCTGTGGAGAAGTGTGCTAACTGTGGGATTCCTGGACATGCCATTTCTGATTGTAGAAAGAATGTGGTGAAATGCTACAACTGTGGTGAAGTGGGTCACATTAAGCCCAATTGTACTAAACCGAAGCAAGCTCCAGCGGGCGGAAAGGTATTTGCATTAGCGGGTGCGGACACTACTAATGCGGATCGTTTGATTAAAGGTACATGCTTTATTAATAATGTGCCTTTAGTTGCTATTATTGATACTGGGGCGACTCATTCGTTCATTTCTCTTGAGTATGCCAAACGTTTGGATTTGTGCATGGTTTCTTTGAGTGGTGACATGGTTATTGAGACTCCCGCTTCGGGGTCGGTAACTACTTCTTTGGTATGCATAAGTTGTCCTTTGACCATGTATGGTAAAGACTTCGTTATGGATTTAGTGTGTTTGTCGTTGGATGGTTTGGATGTGATTTTGGGTATGAATTGGTTGCAATATAATAAGGTTCATCTGGATTGCTATCACAAGTTGGTAAGATTTCCTTATTTGGAAGATGATGGAAGTGAGAGTTTTCTATCCACTAAAGAGTTGAAGAAACTTTTAGCGGACGAAGCT
The DNA here is from genome assembly GCA_963859935.3 of Lathyrus sativus. Lineage (NCBI taxonomy): Eukaryota > Viridiplantae > Streptophyta > Magnoliopsida > Fabales > Fabaceae > Lathyrus > Lathyrus sativus. Next base: position 519,821,750 of record OZ012740.1, on the reverse strand, counting down.
CTGTTGTTTGGTTTGTTTGCATCCTTGTCGGTAGAGAGTAAAGTGGAACTGGAGGTGTTTCCCGTAGTGCGAGAATTTCCAGAAGTGTTTCCGGAAGATATTAAAGATGTTCCGTCGGAGAGAGAGATTGAGTTTTCTATTGATCTAGTTCCGGGTACTAGACCGATTTCGATGGCACCGTATCGTATGTCGGCATCGGAATTGGTAGAGTTAAAGAAGCAGTTGAATGACTTATTGGATAAGAGATTTGTAAGACTAAGTGTTTCTCCTTGGGGTGCGCCGGTATTGTTAGTAAAGAAGAAAGATGGAAGCATGCGGTTGTGTATTGATTATTGGCAGTTGAATAAAGTGACGATTAAGAATAAGTATCCGCTTCCAAGAATAGACGATTTGATGGATCAATTGGTTGGAGCCCGTGTTTTTAGTAAGATTGACTTGAGATCGGGTTATCACCAGATTCGGGTGAAAGAAGAAGATGTTTCAAAGACGGCCTTTAGGACACGATATGATCACTATGAGTATACGGTGATGCCATTCAGAGTTTCTAACGCACCGAGTGTGTTCATGGAATATATGAATCGTATTTTTCATGAGCAGTTAGATCATTTTGTGGTGGTGTTCATCGACGACATCTTGATTTATTCTAAGTCTCAAGAAGAGCATGAGGGGCATTTGAGAATTGTGTTGCAGATTTTGAAAGAGAAGCAATTGTATGCCAAGTTGTCGAAGTGCGAGTTTTGGTTATCGGAGGTGAATTTTCTTGGACATATTATTTCTGGAAATGGTATTAGTGTTTACCCATCCAAGATTGATGCGGTAATGCAGTGGGAAGCTCCTAAGTCAGTTACGGAGATTCGAAGCTTTTTGGGATTAGCCGGTTATTATCGGAGGTTTATTGAAGGATTTTCGAAGTTGGCACTTCCGTTGACTCAATTGACTTGTAAGGGAAAGGCTTTTGTTTGGGATATTGATTGTGAGAAGCGTTTTGTTGAGCTTAAGAGAAGGTTGACAACGGCGCCGATTTTGATTTTACCGAATCCGACAGAGTCGTTTGTGGTTTATTGTGATGCTTCTTTATCCGGTTTAGGTGGTGTTTTGATGCAAGACGGAAAAGTGGTGGCTTATGCTTCTAGGCAATTAAGAGTGCATGAAAAGAATTATCCTACCCATGATTTGGAATTAGCGGCCGTGGTGTTCGTTTTGAAAATTTGGAGGCATTATCTTTATGGTGCAAGATTTGAGGTTTTTAGCGACCACAAGAGTTTGAAATATTTATTTGACCAGAAAGAGTTGAACATGAGACAAAGGAGATGACTAGAGTTTTTGAAAGACTACGATTTTGGTTTGAATTACCATCCGGGTAAGGAAAACATAGTAGCCGATGCTTTAAGTCGAAAGTTGGTTCATATGTCAACATTGATGATAAGAGAATGGGAATTGTTGGAGAGTTTTAGAGATTTGAGTTTGGTTTGTGAAGTGACGCCGGGAAGTGTGAGACTTGGTATATGCCTTATATATAATGGTATGTGTTGAAATGAAGAGTATATATATTATGGAGTATAAGTATATTATGAATGTACATAGATTGTTTGTGCCTGTATGAGATGAATATGCATAGTGATATATTTGCGAATATGTATGCATGTAGAGAAATGTTGTGAGTCATTTTGCATAAAAGGCATCATGATGTACATCCTAGCGATGTTGATTCCTTAGAGAATCTGTTGTAGTATTTGATTCCTCGGAGAATCTGCTGAGTATTTGATTCCTCGGAGAATCTGCTGAATATTCGATTCCTTGGAGAATATGATGAATATTTGATTCCTTGGAGAATCTACTGAATACTTGATTCCTTGGAGAATCTGCTGAATCCTTGATTCCTTGAAGAATCTGCTGAATTGAGTCGGTACCGCATTTGCATCTGCATAGAGTCGTGAGTCGGTCTCTATGAGTTGCATTGGTCATCTTTATATGATGCATGGAGTGAATTGAACATAATTCTAGATGTTTATGTGGAAAATGATGAGTATGTATAGACGCATGATTTGATGAATATGCTTGATTGTGTGAATATGCATTGTGATGAGATGTGGTGAGAATTTGAATTGTGTAAATCTCATGTATGTATATAGATATATAATTATATGCATTGACTGTTATGATATTGTTTCTCACTCTTCTGCTGTTTTATAATGCTCTATGAGGCATTGCAGAGTAGGATTGCTGGAGGTCCTTTTTGTGAAGCAGGTATTCATTATTTTTGGTCGATGACTTTGATATGTAACATCTGGGTAGTTAGGAAGCCTTTGGCTCTTTTTGGAGATACATTTGTTTTGATTTCTTTTGTGATACATCTGTGTATGTATCTGATGATGGATGTTTGTACATATGAATTAACTGAATGATGTATATATGTTTATATGAATGTATTGATTCAATGTTTAGATGTTTCCGCTTTATTCTAAATATTGAGACGTGGGTTTTAGGACTATGTTTCCTTGGTTGTGAGTTGCCCATTGTTGTATATCTATTTGAGCAGATGTTGTAGGTGTTTAATTTCATGATAATGTGACACACCTCTTTTATATCATGTATTAATTAAACTCTGATGAAACTGTTATCAAGTGCCTAAATGATTTAATTGTTTAATTGGGGGTATAAAAAGGGGGTGTTACAGAAATGGGATAGTATATAAATGGATTTTGTTACGGTATTGCCGAATATGCAAAGAGGTCATAATGCTATTTGGGTAATCGTGGATAGGCTTACTAAATCTGCTAACTTCATTCCAATTGATATTAGTTATCCTTTGGAGAAGTTAGCCGAGATTTATGTTCTTGTGGTTGTGAAGTTACATGGAGTTCCTAAGAGTATTGTATCGGATAGAGATCCTAGATTTACATAGAGGTTTTGGGAGAGTTTACAAAAGGCTTTGGGTTCTAAGCTAAGATTGAGTTCGGCTTATCATCCGCAAACGGATGGTCAAATTGAGAGGACAATTCAATCGATGGAGGATTTAATACGTGCTTGTGTGCTCGAGCAAGATGGTGCTTGGGATAGTTATTTGGCATTAATTGAGTTCACCTACAATAACAGTTTTCATTCAAGTATAAGTATGGCACCATTTGAGGCTTTGTATGGTCAGAGATGTCAAACACCTTTGTGTTGGCATGAAACCAGTGAGAGGTTGATAGTTGGACCGGAGATGGTACAACAAAGGATAGAGAAAGTGAAGTTTATTTGGGAAAAGATGAAAGCTTCTCAAAGTAGACAAAATAGCTATCATGACAAGAGAAGGAAAAATCTTGAGTTTCAAGAAGGCGACCATATGTTTTTTAGAGTTACACCAATTACGGGTGTGGGTCGTGCTTTGAAGTCGAGGAAGTTGACTTCTCGTTTTATTGGTCCATATCGGATTACTGCAAGAGTTGGTGTTGTGGCTTACCGTGTGGCGTTGCCTCCGAATATTTCGAATTTGCATGATGTTTTCCATATTTCACAACTTCGGAAGTATGTTCCGGATCCATCACATGTTATTCCTATGGACGAGGTTGAAGTGAGAGATAACCTTACGGTTGAAGCTTTACCGATTAGGATTTTGGACCATGAAGTTAAGAAGTTAAGAGGCAAGGATATTGCGCTTGTGAAAGTAGCGTGAGGAGGCGCTTCGGAAGGCAATATGACTTGGGAACTAGAGAGTGGGATGCGAGAGTCGTATCTGGAGTTGTTTGAATCAGGTAATATTTTCGAGGACGAAAATTTCTAAAGTGGGGGAGAGTTGTAACGCTCCGATTCTGATTTCCCATTTTTGTTGAGTCTTTTATTTTATTTGGGTGATTATTATTTTATTTGTGGAATTGATGTGTTAATATGTTATGTTTGCATATTGTGTTATTTTATCGTTTTTGAGAGTTTTCGGGGAAATTAGGTTGGAGGGTATTTTAGATATTTCTTAATTAATGCTAAGTTAGATATTTTGTGAGAAAATGAGTTATTAGATATTTTGAGAGAAAATAATAATAGAAAGAATGAGAATAGAAAGATATAAGAGAGAAAGAGGAGAGAAAAGAAAAAGAAAGAAGAAAAAGGAGAGAAAGAAGGAGGAAGAAGAGAAAAGAGAAGAAAAAGAGGAAAAACTTGAAAATCTTCAAAACAACTTCTAGGAATCGATTTAATCGGGTAAGGATGTGAAATATTATTATTTCATCAATGTGTATCATTATGTATGTGTTGTTTGGATTGTTTTGGTTGTTTTTCTACATATTTCTATTTTAGGTCGAATTGGTTAAATCGATAGAAACCGATGTTTTCACAGTTAGAATTCAAAATAAATTGTGTAGTTTAGTCGAGGAATGTTAGGCCGAGACTATTGAAACTTGTTTGATTGAATTCAGGTGATTTCGTGACTTTTTGACATTTTTGGATAATTGAGGGTTTGAGTAGCGAAGTATTCGCTAGACGAATCAATGGCGAGTGAGGTAGCGAAGTATTCGCTAAGCGAGCACACAGTGAGCTGCCAACGAACACTCCCAGACTTGGACAAAACCAAAAAGACCAAAACTTGCTGGAGCGAGTGGAGTAGCGAAGGACTCGCTAGGCGAACCCTTATGCTCGCCTAGCGAGCATGACAGCACAACATTTTTTCTATTCTCATCCAATATCGATTCTTCGACTCGGATGTGATCAACCTTCTCCCGCAACGTGTAGCTTGTATGCTGTGGGTAGCCGTATGGCGTGAATCCTAGATTGTGGAATTTATTGTGAATTGTGGCCTTTTAGCAAATAAATGCGTTGTTTAAATTAAATGTAAATGCATGATACCTGTGATAGAGTTCGTTGCCGTTTAGGTGGTAAAGTGATGCCCGTTGCCGTTTGGCATAATTGATGTGAATGTGTATAGATTGTATGTGATGGTGTGAGATGAATGCATGAATATATTGTAAATATGTGTGCATTTCAAGAGTGTCTTGAGTCATTTTGCATGTGAAGCATAATGACGTACATTCTTGTGTTGTGTGATTCTAATGAGAATCCGTTGTAACGTCGTGTGCCTATGTGAGGTGTGAGCGATGATTACAAACGATTGTGTGCCTATGTGAGGTGTGAGCAATCAGATTGTATGCCTATGTGAGATGTGAGCAATCCATAAACATTGTGTGCCTATGTGAGGTGTGAGCAATGGGTGAACATCGTAGGCCCGACGGGGAGTTACATTGGTAACGAACGATGGTTCCAATAAGTTCCAGAGCGAACTTGAAATGATTAAGTCGGTACCGCATTGCATTTTCATAGAGTCGTGAGTCGGTATCTATGATTTACATTTATCATCTTTATAATGGTGCATTGGTGAACAAACATAAATGTGTATGTTTATGTGGAATGATAAGAATTGTGAAAGTATGCATGATGAATATGCTTGGTTTTATATCTATATACATATACATTGTGATATTTATGAGTGAATTGTGATGAATTGTGGTGAGAATGTAGAATATGTGTATTTATATGCTGAGATATATAATTATATGCATTGTTGTTATGATAATATTTCTCACCTTTCTGCTGTTTTATGATGCTCTATGAGGCATTGCAGAGTATGTATGCTGGAGGTCTTTTTGTGAAGCGTGTCTTCATTCTTTTGGTCGGTCGGCTCTGATATGTAGCACCAGATAGCTAGGATGTTCATGATTCTTTTGTGATACATTTGTATATGTATTTTGTTGGTGAATGTTTATGAAAACATGACTTATGCTGTTGAACCATACTGGATTATATATATATGTATATATGTTTGATGTTATTCAATGTTTAAATTTTCCGCTTTTATTCTAAATATTGAGATGTGGGTGTAAGGACTAAGTTCCTCTGTTGCAAAGTTACCCCACTGTTGCATATCTTTTGTTGAACAGGTGTTGTATGTTTTAATTTCTTGCGTAATGTGACGCGCCTCTTTTATACTATGTTTATAATTATACTCTGACGAAATTTTTAATATGTGACTAATTGTTTATGTGATTATTTGGGGGTATAGAAAGGGGGTGTTACACCTATAAATATCCCAATCACTCGGTTGAGAAAATACATTCAACTTACTCAACATTCACTTATATATAGAGTTTCTCACCATTCATCTATCGATTAGTTCTAATACCATAACAACCTTAAACCTTCTGACAATCCTACCTAACTAGAGATTGTCATTTATTGTATTTTTAGCAAATGCATATTTCAATTCAATAGCAATACAAAATACGTATTCTTTAAGTTCAAGCCTTCTCTTTTAAACATGGATTTGAGTTTTTCTTAATATGATAATAGTTGTGAACTACTCTTGTATAAAATAAAAATAAAAGTTAGTAAAAGAAATATGATGTATTTAGTTTAATATTAGGATCAAATACATACATATCTCATTTTGGACTATTTTTTGTTTACATCAACTTTAAGTCTTAATTACTTTTTTTTTTCGATCTTTATTTTATGAATTGTGTTTGGGGTAGGGAAAAATTGTGTCACATTTTATGGGCATTGAGTTGTGATTTTTATACAACATGCATACACTTTAATCTAACGAGGCGTCTTTTCTAAAGGGTAAAATTGTGAGAGTTCTCACACCTAAAATGGACAATACCTTGTAGCCGCAGTGACACAGACTTAAGATCGGCCAGAACATTGGCGTTGTCTGTGGAAACGATGAATAAAGCTTTGGCACAGTGGAATAAGCTTCCGGTATGGTAGAGAGGTGATTGACCTGCAAGATTAACATTCCAACGCCTAAGTCAGTGAGAGAATGAGAAGTAATACGAGAGTGTGAATAGTTTTGAATACCTAAGAATGACACGCTTTCTCTCTTTTATAGTGGGTGGTTTAAACCAAAAAGCGGACAATACCTCATAGCTACAGTGACAGTGACTTGAGATAGACTAGAACATTAGTGTTATCTATAGAAACTCAATTATTATCGTGAGTCTTAGTCTTTATTCGAGTAAATGTTCTGGGTTAGCCAAAATAGTTCCACATTGTTTAAAAATTAAGACTAGGAACAGTTTATATACAACATTCACATACCTCAACTCGATAAGATACATTTTTTAAAGTTTATATATAACATTCACATACCTCAACTCGATAAGATACATTTTCTAAAAAATAAAAACGTGAGAGTTCTTATACCTAAAACACATATATTGTAACTACAATAACATAGACTTGAAATCCACACAATCAATTGTAAAGATCATTTCCAGAATATGACTGAAAGTTTTAAGTTCTCATATTTTTTTTAAGTTTAAAAAATTATTCCTAAATGCTTTTTATTTACAAGAATAGATTTTACAATAATTTTTTGCATTTTTTATTTTCATGTCAAATGGTTAGAATCTTACATTTCATGAGTATTAAAGATAACTAACCACAACTCTCCACTCTTACACCATTTATTTATTTTAAATTTGTAATTAAATAATTTTAAAATATTCTTAAGCAAAATAATTAATTACCAAATAAAAACAAGATAAGATTCCATAATAATAATTCCAAAAAACTGATATTCCCATACCTTGAAATAAACACATCATTAATCATCATTTTAATTATGTGCCATATAATGTCTATCTAACCTATTTTTGTGGTTCAAAATCTTTTAGTCTTGCAATTTAAATAGTAACAACTTCACTAATCAGATCTAGCATAATCTGTTTAAATTGTCAAGTGAGAGAGAAGTGAGAAAACACTCATCTTGAAGACGACAATCAATTATGTATGGTTACCGGGGCAGGTACCTATAATTTAATTTTAATCATGCAAAAAAATCAATTTTTTTGCTTTTTTTTCCCTTCATATTGATGTATTGATGTATTGATCTGCGTTTGGTGTCAAACGTACAGTTTCATAGCCACATAATCACTTTCCTGACGGTTTCATATGGAGAATTTGATTGAAGCCAGATTGTATTTTTGCTTTAATTGTAGAAATCATGTTGCCCTTCACGATGATGTCGTTTCAAAAGCCTTTCAGGTGAACACTCACCCCCTTTTATCTTTTCATATTAGAGATTACCCTTCTTATCATCACAATATACCTAATTAGACAATCTAATCTACTATGATATGATTATTGTTATTGGATTTGTGTAAAAATCAGGTATTCTTACTAAACTGCTGAGATTAATCCCTGAAGTCAGAAAAGATCAAAATAGACGTAAAATTTTCAAAAAAAATCTAACATTGATTTGTGTCTAGAGTTGGCTTCGAACCAAAACTTTTAGTTTAAGTGAAAGAGGTCATTTATCATTTCATCAAATACTTTTGAGTACTAATTATCTGATTATAAGGTGAGGGATGTCTACCACGTATAAACTCAATTTCAAGCCATATTTTGAAACTATCATGTTATATCTTTTGGATTTGAATTTGATATATTTATAGTAACATATTTAGGCAACAAATTAGTGATTACAATTTGGTAAATTTCAGGGAAGAAATGGGAGAGGTTTTCTGTTTTCACATGCAATGAATGTTAGAGTAGGGCCAAAAGAAGACAAGGAACTGATAACAGGTCTCCATACAGTTGCTGATGTCTACTGTTGTGACTGCAATCATGTGCTTGGTTGGAAGTATGAAAGAGCCTATGAGGAAAATCAAAAGTACAAAGAAGGAAAATACTAAAGAAGTAATAATAACTTTTAGTAATACGAATCAAGTGTGTTAATTTGTTGTCTTTACAAAATGAAATACAATGGCTTTATATAAGCCTTACCGTTTCAATACAAACATCACATTATAATAAGGTAAAAATATAATAACCAATAGAAACTTATTCAACTTATTCGATTATTAAACATAGCTAATATGCCATTTCTATTTATAATAAAGATTAATATTAGTAAATATGCCAACAAATTCCTCCCCTTAAACTAAAATGCTCATTGAGCATACAGTTTAATTTTCAAGTGGTTGTACTCCCAATAGCCTTCTAAGTTTCACAAACTGATCCAATTTCAATGGCTTTGTCATAATGTCTGCAATTTGTTCTTTTGTTCCATAGAAAACCAACTTTACCACTCCCTGATTTGAAAGATCACGTAAATAGTGATATCTGACATCAATGTGTTTAGTCCTCTGATGCGTCACTGGGTTCTTAGAGAGCTCGATTGATGAACTCTTATCACAAAGAATATCAATACATCCACAATTTTCATCTATAATTTGTTCAAGAACCCCAATCATCCAAACACAGTGACAAGCGCATGAGGTTGCTGCCACATATTCAGCTTCAGTAGAGGATAAGGTAACGATGACTTGCTTCTTCGAGCTCCAACAAACCGCTGTCTCACTTAATAGAAACACATACCCTAAAGTACTCTTTCTATCATCGACATCTCTTGCATAATCACTATCAGTATATGTCAAAAGCTTTGAGGCAGTCCTTTTTCTAAAAAATGATCCAAAATCCAAAGTACCTCTTAAGTACCTCAATGCTCTTTTAGCAATATGCATGTGTTCCTCCTTTGGATTAACCATGTAACGTGAAATCAAACACACTACATACATCATATCTGGGCGTGTAGCTGTAAGATACATTAGACTACCTACCAATTGCTTATACAAAGTTGAATCAACATCTTTTCCACCTTCTCTTGACAACACAGTTCCATAAACTATTGGATTTTTGACAGAGTTACAATGCCACATATTGAATCTTTCCAAAACTTCTCTTGCATATTTCTTTTGGCATAAGTGAACTCCATCTTCATTTTGACTTAATTCAACTCCAAGGAAGAACCTCATTTTACCAAGGTCCGTCATTTCAAACTCTTTCATCATGAACTGCTTAAATATTGCACACAGTTCTTCATCATTCCCAGTATATATCAAGTCATCAACATAAATACTTACCATGATTAATTTATCTTCTCTTCTCTTAATGAATAAAGTAAGATCATGTTTACTCTTTGTAAATCCTTCTCGCTGGAAGTAACTATCAATTCTGCTAAACCATGTTCTTGGCGCCTGCTTTAGGCCATACAAGGCTTTGTTCAGCCTATATACCTTTTCTTTCTCTCAGTGTTTAATGAAGCCCTCGGGTTGATCCACATATACCTCTTCCTTCAATTCTCCATATAAGAAGGAACTTTTCACATCCAGCTGGTGCACATTTCATCCTTTATTTGCTGCCACGACCAATAAAATTTGAATTGTATCTTATCGTGCAACAGGAGCATATACTTCATTATAGTCCACCCCTTCTGTCTGTGTATACCCTTTTGCAACAAGTCTTGCTTTTTACTTATCAACCTTGCCTTCTTCATTCAATTTGGTTTTGTAAATCCATTTCACTCCAATTTTCTTAGCTTGTGTTGGTAGATTCACTAACTCCCATGTTTTATTCTTCTCGATGGAATCTATTTCATGTTTCATGGCTTCTATCCATTTTACATCATTAATAGCTTCTTTATAATTTGTGGGATCATCATTTGACATGAATAAAACCATTTTGGCCTCTTGTTCTTCTTCAGAGATCCCCTCACCACTTTCGTAATCTTGCAGTCTACTAGGTGCTTTTCTCTCTCTTATTGGTCGTTCCTTATGTTGCTTCTCTATTGGTTGTTCCTTATGTTGCTGCTCTATTGGAACGACAACATGAAGAGCAGCAAGATAAGGAATGACCAATAGAGCAGCAACATAAGGAACAACCAATAAGAGAGAGAAGAGCACCTAGTAGGCTGCAAGATTACGAAAGTGGTGAGGGGCTCTCTGAAGAAGAACAAGAGGCCGAAATGTTTTTATTCATGTCAAATAATGATCCCACAAATTATAAAGAAGCTATTAATGATGTAAAATGGACAGAAGCCATGAAACGTGAAATAGATGCTATCGAGAAGAATAAAACATGGGAGTTAGTAATTATACCAAGCAAGCTAAGAAAATTGGAGTGAAACGGATTTACAAAACCAAATTGAATGAAGAAGGCAAGGTTGATAAGTACAAAGCAATACTTGTTGCAAAAGGGTATACGCAGATATAAGGGGTGGACTATAATGAAGTATATGCTCCTGTTGCACGATGAAAAACAAGTTGAAGAAGGGGTAGACATAAATTTTGAAGAAAGGTTTTGTTGAACCAACTGAAGAAGATAAAGGAAAAGCTGATGAAAAACAAGTTGAAAAAGATCGTCAACTCAATGAAAAAGCTTTGTTCTTGATATGTCAATATATGGAGCTGTCTGTTTTTGAGAAAATTTTCCATGCCAAAACAGCTAAGGAGGCTTGGGAATTACTTATTATGCTTTATTTTCTAATGTTGGCAAAAAGTATATTGAATTGCCTTAATAATAATAACACCCTTTGTTTCTCACAAGCTCGCTGAAGCTTTCTTAACTTATAAATGTTTTTGTTTTCTTGATGATTATCATTACAAGTAATAACATGTATTTATAACAAATAAGAAAATGTATTTTTTAGCTTTTGCTAAATAATTTATGACTTTACTTAAAACTAGTTAACTATTCATGGCTTTGAATATTCCAAACGCCAAATTAATATTATCTAACATCATTCCCTTAAATTTGGTTTTTAGTGGCTTTGTAAAATTATCAACAATTTGTTCTTCCGAAGTACGATACTCCGCCACAATTTCTTTTTCTTTGATTAAGTCTCGAATGTAGTGATGTTTGATGTCAATGTGTTTGCTACGCCCATGAAAGACTGGATTCGTTGTCAAAGCAATGGTTGATTTGTTGTCGCAAAATACCTTCGTTGGACCATCTTGTTGATATTGTAGTTCACTTAATATTCTCCGCAACCAAACTGCTTGAGTAGCACAATTTGTTGCTACTATGTACTCTGCCTCTGTTGTTGACAAAGCAACTACTTGTTGTTTCTTAGAGGACCAAGAAAACACACCTGTACCGAGATGAAAAACATAACCCGAAGTGCTTTTTCGAGTTTCACTTTCACCTGCCCAATCACTGTCTGTGTATACAATCAACTCTGGCTTGGTAGAACTTGAATAAAAAATTCCTTCATCAATTGTTCCTTTGATATACCTCAAAATTCTCTTTGCAACTTGCTAATGTGATTGTCTTGGCGAGTCCATGAATCTACTTATAAGTCCAACTCCATAAACAATATCAGGTCTTGTTGCTGTCAAGTACCTGAGGCTTCCTACTAGCCTTCTAAAATTTGTTGAATTAACAAGATCACCACCACTTTCTTTTTCTAATTTCAATCTTTCTTCCACTGGAGTCAGCATTGGTTTACACGATTCCATCTTAAATTTCATCAGAATATCTACTGCATATTTCTTTTGTGAAATAAAAATCCCCTCATTTGTTTGCTTCACTTCAATGCCTATAAAATAAGACATTTGACCCATATATGTCATTTCAAATTGAGTGGACATGCTCTCCTTAAAATCTGCTAAAAATTTAGTATTGTTACCGGTGAAGATAAGATCATCCACTTAGAGCAACTTTAATGCAGGGTTGTTAAACCAAAATTCTTTATAGCTTACGTTAGTAATAAGGAATTTGCATTATAGTAGTGCTGACATGGCATATGGGATGTTCTAAAACTAGTTTACGTGCTCTACACAAGCAACGTACTCTAACTCATCATTTAACAAAAATAATACATTTTTATTAATTATTTAAAATAAATAATATATTTTTATTAACCATTTAATACCATGTGGGGTCAAGTTTTGATTTGTTATAGACAACCACCATTAAAGTAAAAACTACTCAAATCAACTATAAATTTTTTAAATCCTACAAATCACTTTGGACCCACAAAAAGTATCTTAGTTTACCCATTTAGTTTACTCCCACTAAAGATGCTCTTACAAGCAAACAATAACAACATTTCCATCCTTTTTTGCTTTGACATATAAAGCATGCTCATATGGACTTCTGTGGAATCCATTATTGATAAAATATGTGTCAATACGTGTGTACCAAGCTCTAGGTGCTTGCTTTAATCCATAAAGTGCTTTCTTCAACCTGTACACCTTATCTTTATCTCCTTGTAAATAACCTGATGGTTGTTCTACATAAACTTCTTCTTCAAGCACACCATTCAAGAAAGCATATTTGACATTCATCTGAAATATCTTCCATTAATTCTGGGTAGCAAGGGAAAGGATCATGCGTTCCATGTCCATTCTAGCAACCGGAGAAAAAACTTCAAAATAATCAATACCAGGTTTTTGTTTGTACCCTTTTGCTACTAACCGTACTTTGAAGCGATCCACTTCTCCTTTTGGATTGTACTTTGTTTTGTACACCCACTTGACTCCAATTGGGTTTTTTCCTTCTGAAAGTTTAGTTAAATCCCATGTATTATTTTTCTCAAATTCATGAATTTCTTCATCCATTGCTTTCATCCAACAATCTTTATTGGTTGCTTCATCATATGTCACGGGATCACAATCAGAAAATAAGACATAATAAGTAATTTCTTCCTCTGTATCATCAGGATCATCATCTCGACCAACTTCATAATCTTTCAAGTGAGGAGGTGGATGACGTTCCCTTTGTAGATATTTATGAGGTACTGAGTCTTGTGTTGGTTCAGTGGATGGTTCATTAACTTTATCATCTACTTCTTCATTTATAGTAATTGGTACATGCAATAACCCTCTTTTTCCTTTTCTAACCAATCCCAAGATCCATCTTCATCAAAGGTAACATCCCTACTGATGACTACCTTATGAGTTTCTGGATTGTACAATTTGTAGGCTTTTGTTTCATCACTATATCCTACAAACATGCACTTTTCTGCCTTGTCATCAAGCTTCTTCCTGAGTTGATCTGGAACATGTGCATAAGCAATACAACCAAAAACTTTGAAGTTACTCAAATTTGGCTTTTGCCCAATCCAAGCTTCTTGTGGAGTTTTATCACATACACTTTTCACTGGACACCTATTTAAAAGGTATACTGCACAAGTCACTCCTTGAGCCCAAAAACTCTTGGGTAAGTTCTTGCAATGCAACATGCTTCTCACATTACCCATGATTGTTCTATTCTTCCTTTCTGCCACTCCATTTTGTTGAGGAGTATATCTTGCAGTCATTTGATGCTTAACTCCCTGCTTTCTCCAGAAATCACCGCATACAATATACTATGTTCCCCTGTCAGTTGTTAAGGTTTTCAGAGTATAACCACTTCGTCTTTTAACATACGCCATAAATCTTTTGAGTGCATCACAAGCATCCGATTTATTTTTCAATATATAAACCCATGTCTTCCTACTAGAGTCATCAATGAATGTAATAAATTATATATTACCTCCATTGGATTGAACTTCCACATAACATAAATCAGAGTGCACAAGCTCAAGTGGTTTTGTAGCTCTTCATGCCTTCCCTTTAGGAAAAGGATCTCGATGTTTCTTTCCTACTACACAAGTTTCACATAGCTTATCAGGAACTTGGATAATCGACAAGCCAGTAACCCATTTCTTATTTGCAAGAAACTTTATGCTTTCAAAGTTGAAGTGTCCAAGACGCATGTGCCAAAGCGAATTATCATCAATAGCTACAGCCTTGCAACACATATCAGTATCATACTTTATGTTCATTGGAAATAGACGATTCTTTGACATGTTTGTCTTTGCTATGAGGCCGATCTCAGCATCATTGGTAGTGCAACCTTTTTTGTTGAATTTTAAATCATAGCCTTTCTCAGCAAGTTGTCCAACGCTTAAGAGATTTTGACATATACTAGGCACATATAATACATCAGAAATATAATTCAAAGATCCATCCTTCAATCTGATGGCGATCTTTCCTTTTCCTAAAACTTGAAGTTTTGAATTATCATCGAGCTTAACTATGATGCGGAAAGTCACTAAATAGTTCCTTATTCCCACTTAAATGGTTACTACAACCAGTATCTAGCAACCATTGATCATCATTTTTATCGGCTATAACATGACATGTTGTAAGCACCATTTTCATATCATCTTCAATTTCTGCAACTCGAGCATGGCTATCTCTAATATTCAATGTTTTAATACGACATTCTCGATTTTAATGACCATACTTTTTACAATTATGGCGCTGAATATGAGATTTACATTCTGATTGAAAATGTCCGTACTTTTGACATTTGTTACATTGAATATTGGATTTATTTTGAAAAGAGCCATTACCTCGGGTGTTTTGGTTCAAGTCAGTTTGAGAATTCCCCCAGTTACCTTTGGAACTTTGTCCTCTTTGAAAGTGGTTTGGCTTTCTTTGCACAGGTCCCTCATTTCTCACATTTGTTTGAGCTTTTAAAGCTTGTTCAATTTTTCCACTTCATCTCTCGTTCATCCGCATCTCACATGACTCCAAAGATGCTTGCAAATCATTTAAAGTTATCGTGGTAACATATTTTCCTTCTTCATTTGTTGCTACTACATTATCAAAACGAGTTGAAAAAGTGCGCAACTAGTTAATGAAATGAAATCCAACAGCGATGGCATAAAGGAGAAAGATGTTGTGGAGAAAATTATGCGCACCCTTTCAACTCGTTTTGATTATGTAGATAATATAAATTTATCATCAAGCTCTTGGGTTTAATGTTTGATGTTACAACGGTGAAGTAGTAATGATAAACGCCAAATTTACATAATAAGGCAATTCAAGGAAAATATGAAAGCATTCATGAATATTTTTCATGAATGGACAAACTAGTCAATGAAATGAAATCCAACGGTGATGACATAGAGGAGAAAGATGTTGTGGAGAAAATTATGCACTCTTGTAACTCGTTTTGATTATGTAGTAGCAGCAATTAAAGAAGGAAAAGATGTTACCACGATAACTTAAATGATTTGCAAGCATCTTTGGAGTCACGTGAGATGCGGATGAACAAAAGATGAAGTGGCACATTTGAGCAAGCTTTAAAAGCTCAAACAAATGTGAGAAATGAGGGACCTGTGCAGAGAAGACCAAACCACTTTCAAAGAGGACAAAGTTCCAAAGGTAACTGGAGGAATTCTCAAACTGACTTGAACCAAAACACCGAGGTAATGGCTCTTTTCAAAATAAATCCAATATTTAATGTAACAAATGTCAAAAGTACGAACATTTTCAATCAAAATGTAAATCTCATATTCAGTGCCATAATTGTAAAAAGTAAGGTCACTAAAACCGAGAATGTCGTACTAAAACATTGAATATTAGAGATAGCTATGCTCGAGTTGCAGAAATTGAAGATGATATGAAAATGGTGCTTACAACATGTCATGTTATAGCCGATAAAAATGATGATCAATGGTTGCTAGATACTGGTTGTAGTAACCATTTAAGTGGGAATAAGGAACTATTTAGTGACTTAGATGAAAGTTTCTACAGCATAGTCAAGCTCGATGATAATTCAAAACTTCAAGTTTTGGGAAAAGGAAAGATCGCCATCAGATTGAAGGATGGATCTTTGAATTATATTTCTGATGTATTCTATGTGCCTAGTATATGTCAAAATCTCTTAAGTGTTGGACAACTTGCTGAGAAAGGCTATGATTTAAAATTCAACAAAAAAGGTTGCACCATTAATGATGCTGAGATGGCCTTATAACAAAGACAAACATGTAAAAGAATCGTCTATTTCCAATGAACATAAAGTATGATGTTGATATGTGTTGCAAGGCTGTAGCTATTGATGATAATTGGTTTTGGCACATACAACTTAGACACTTCAACTTTGAAAGCATAAAGTTTCTTGCAAATAAGAAATGGGTTACTGGCTTGCCTATTATCCAAGTTCCTGATAAGCTATGTGAAACTTGTGTAGTAGGAAAGAAACATCAAGATCCTTTTCCTAAAAGGAAGGCATGGAGAGCTACAAAACCACTTGAGCTTGTGCACTCTGATTTATGTTATGTGGAAGTTCCATCCAATGGAGGTAATATATAATTTATTACATTCATTGATGACTTTAGTAGGAAGACATGGGTTTATATATTGAAAAATAAATTGGATACTTGTGATGCACTCAAAAGATTTATGGCGTATGTTTAAAGACGAAGTGGTTATACTCTGAAAACCTTAAGAACTGGTAGGGGAACAGAGTATATTGTATGCGGTGATTTCTTGAGAAAGCAGGGAGTTAAGCATCAAATGGCTGCAAGATATACTCCTCAACAAAATTGAGTGGCATAAAGGAATAATAGAACAATCATGGATAATGTGAGAAGCATGTTGCATTGCAAGAACTTACCCAAGAGTTTTTGGGCTGAAGCAGTGACTTGTGTAGTATACCTTTTAAATAGGTGTCCAGTGAAAAGTGTACGTGATAAAACTCCACAAGAAGCTTGGAGTGGGCAAAAGCCAAATTTGAGTAACTTAAATGTTTTTGGTTGTATTGCTTACGCACATGTCAACTGAGGAAGAAGCTTGATGACAAGGCAGAAAAGTGCATCTTTGTAGGATATAATGATGAAACAAAAGCCTATAAATTGTACAATCCAGAAACTCATAAGGTAGTCATCAGCAGGGATGTTACCTTTGAAGAATATGGATCTTGGGATTAGTTAGAAAAGGAAAAAGGGTTATTGCATGTACCAATTACTATAAATGAAGAAGTAGATGATAAAGTTGATGAACCATCCACTGAACCAACACAAGACTCAACACCTCATAAATATCCACAAAGGGAACGTCATCCACCTCCTCACTTGAAAGATTATGAAGTTGGTCGAGATGATGATCCTGATGATACAGAGGAAGAAATTACTTATTATGCCTTATTTTCTGATTGTGATCCCGTGACATATGAGGAAGCAACCAATAAAGATTGTTGGATGAAAGCAATGCATGAAGAAATTCATACAATTCAGAAAAATAATACATGGGAGTTAACTACACTTCCAGAAGGAAAAAAGCCAATTGGAGTCAAGTGGGTGTACAAAACAAAGTACAATCCAAAAGGAGAAGTGGATCGCTTCAAAGCATGGTTAGTAGCAAAAAGGTACAAACAAAAACCCGACATTGATTATTTTAAAGTTTTTGCTCCAGTTGCTAGAATGGGCACAATACGCATGATCATTTCCCTTGCTACCCAAAATCAATGGAAGATATTTTAGATGGATGTCAAATCTTCTTTCTTGAATGGTGTGCTTGAAGAAGAAGTTTACGTAGAATAACCACCAGGTTATTTACAAGGAGATAAAGATAAGGTGTACAGGTTGAAGAAAGCACTTTATGGATTAAAGTAAGCACCTAGAGCTTGGTACACACGTATTGACACATATTTTATCAATAATGGATTCCATAAAAGTCCATATGAGCATGCTTTATATGTCAAAGCAAACAAGGATGGAAATGTTGTTATTGTTTGCTTGTACGTGGATGATCTTATCTTCACCGATAACAATACTAAATTGTTAGCAGATTTTAAGGGAAGCATGTCCACTCAATTTGAAGTGAAAGATATGGGTCAAATGTCTTATTTTATAGGAATTGAAGTGAAGCAAACAAATAAGGGGATTTCATTTCACAAAAGAAATATGCAGCAGATATTCTGAAGAAATTTAAGATGGAATCGTGTAAACCAATGTTGACTCTAGTAGAAGAAAGATTGAAATTAGAAAAAGAAAGTGGTGGTGATCTTGTTAATTCAACAAATTTTAGAAGGCTAGTAGGAAGCCTCAGGTACTTGACAACAACAAGACCTGATATTGTTTATGGAGTTGGACTTATAAGTAGATTCATGGACTCGCCAAGACAATCACATTGACAAGTTGCAAAGAGAATTTTAAGGTATATCAAAGGAACAATTGATGAAGGAATTTTTTATTCAAGTTCTACCAAGCCAGAGTTGATTGGATACACGGGCAATGATTGGGCAGGTGAAAGTGAAACTCAAAAAAGCACTTCGGTTATGTTTTTCATCTCGGTACAGGTGTTTTTTCATGGTCCTCTAAGAAACAACAAGTAATTGCTTTGTCAACAGCAGAGGCAGAGTACATAGCAACAACAAATTGTGCTACTCAAGCAGTTTGGTTGCGGAGAATATTAAGTGAACTACAATATCAACAAGATGGTCCGACGAAGGTATTTTGCGACAACAAATCAACCATTTCTTTGACAACGAATCCATACTTTCATCGGCATAGCAAACACATTGACATCACTACATTCGAGACTTAATCAAAGAAAGAGAAATTGTGGTGGAGTATTGTACTTCGGAAGAACAAATTGCTGATATTTTTACAAAGCCACTAAAAACCAATTTGTTCTTAAAGATGAAGAATTTGATGGGAATGATGAAGCCAAATTTAAGAGAGGATGTTAGATAATATAAATTTTGCGTTTGGAAAATTCAAAGCCATAAATAGTTAACTAGTTTTAAGTAAAGTCATAAATTATTTAGCAAAAGCTAAAAAAATACATTTTCTTATTTGTTATAAATACATGTTATTACTTGTAATGATAATCATCAAGAAAACAAAAACATTTATAAGTTAAGAAAACTCCAGCGAGCTTGTGAGAAACAAAAGGTGTTATTATTATTAAGGCAATTCAATATACTTATTATGCCTTATTTTCTAATGTTGGCAAAAAGTATATTGAATTGCCTTAATAATAATAATAACACATTTTGTTTCTCACAAGTTAGGTGGAGCTTTCTTAACTTACTACTTCTTTAATATTGGATCATACAATCGATAAGCTTTTGATTCGTCACTCACTTCAATTAAGATTCCATTACTACTTCTATCGTCAAGTTTAGTTCTCTTCTGCTCAGGTATAAGCACATGCGCAATGGATCCAAACACCTAAAATACTCAACTCTAGGTTTCAATCCACTCCATCTTTATTCTGGCACCATTTCCTTTATTGCTTTGGTAAGACTTCTGTTAATCACATGATTTGTCCATTTTACATCTTTTGCCCATAAGGTCTTTGACATCTCTTTCTCCGTAAGTAAGCAGCGCACCATATTCATAATTGTTTGATTTCTTGGTTCTGCTACCCCATTTTGTTGTGGTGTGAAAGCAGCTGTTAATTGTCGTTTAATTCCATTCTCAAGGCATAACTGATTGAACTTGTTTGAGGTGAATTCTCCTCCCCTGTTTGTCCGTAAACAACATATATGTTTCTGAGCTTCTTTCTCAACCAGATTCTTGAAGCATTTGAATATCTCAAATGTTTCACCACTTTCCACAAGAAAATAAATCCAATTTTTGTGAGAGTAGTCATCTACAAAAACAAGCAAATATCTCTTACCACTATGAGAGATTGGAGTAATTGGACCACACAGATCTGTATGTACCAATTCAAGTTTTTCTGATGCTCTCCAATTACTTTTCTTTGGTATTTTGTCTCAGTGTTGCTTGCCAATATTACACACTTCACAAACCCGTGCAGTTTCCTTGAACTTTGGTAGACCCTTTACCATTTGTTTCTTTTACATAGCAACAATAAAATTATGATTTACATGCTCGTACCTTCTATGTCATAGATTCTCCAAGTTATCCTCCTCAACCTTTAAGCATTTTTGTGGAAGCGGTTTTAATGTAGCATGATTTACAAACATTCGATTCAGAGTCATGTTGCTGTCAATAATTTTCCCTCTTTGAGGATGATAAATTTTACATGCACTTTCTTTTATTATGATTGCCATGTGTCTTTCTTGAAGTTGTCCTATAGTTAACAAATTGTTTGTTAAGTCAGGTACAAAGTAAACATCACTCATAGCTAGAATGATTCCATCCACTTCAAACCTGACACTTCCTTTTCCCATTACAGACATTCTTGAATTGTTTCCCAATCTAACCGTACAACTAAAGTTTTCATCTAGTTCTATAAACCACTTTTTATTTCCTGTCATGTGATTTGAGCAACCAGAATAAAGAAACCATACCCCTTTGTCTTTAATATCTTGAATTTCGGCATGAGCCATTAGAAGTAACTCTTCTTCCTCGTCAAGCTCAGCATAATTTGCTTCTTTTTCTAAACTTGGACATTCAAATTGGTAGTGTCCTTGTTTTTGACATCGATAACATATAATAGCACTCCTATTTACAAATGGTTTTGCTCTTCCCCGTCCCTTAACATAGTTGTTACCTCCTCTTTGAAAGTTGCTTCTTCCTCATCCGGGTCCATAACGCGTGCCATACTCAACTTGCAGAACTTGTTCTTCACTCCGTTTCTCTCTTACCTTTTGCTCATGAGCAAGTAGTGAACTTTGCATCTCATCCATAGTTAGCAGATCAATGTCCTTAGACTCTTTAATTGAGCATACAACAAAGTTGAAGTTTTTTGTCAAAGATCTAAGTATCTTCTCAACTATTTTCACATCGTTCATATTCTCTCCGCAATTACTCATGTCATTTTTTATTTCCATCAATCTTCCAAAATAATCATTCACTGATTCATCTGTCTTCATCTCTAAGGTTTCGAATGCCCGTCGAAACCTCTGCAATTGCGCACGTTTTATCCTAGTGCTTCCCTTGTACTTGACTTTCATGGATTCCTATAGTTGCTTAGTTGTTTCTTTCTAGGTGATAGTTTTTAAGATGGATTTGTCAATGGCCTGAAATAAACTGTTATTTGCTTTCAAATCTTTGAGTTTTTCTTCATCCAATGTATTTTGTTGTGCTGCAATTATCTCTTCATTCTCCTTTGGTTCCTTTATTCCAGATTCAGTAACACTTCAATACTCCTTTGATCGAAGTAGATTCTCCATGATCAAACTCCAATGATCATAGTCTCCATCAAACTTAAGCACACTTGGTGCGGGGAAATTGTCCGATTCAGCCATTTCACGTCTTTTAGTCACTCTTGTGTTTTTCCTCTCAAACACTCTTGTTTACACACTATATCAGGCCCCGTGATGGAGCTCTGATACCAAATGATGATCCCACAAATCATAAAGAAGCTATTAATTATGTAAAATGGATAGAAGCCATGAAACGTGAAATAGATGCCATCGAGAAGAATAAAACATGGGAGTTAGTGAATCTACCAACACAAGCTAAGAAAATTGGAGTGAAATGGATTTACAAAACCAAATTGAATGAAGAAGGCAAGGTTGATAAATACAAAGCAAGACTTGTTGCAAAAAGGTATACATAGACAGAAGGGGTGGACTATAATGAAGTATATTCTCTTGTTGCACGATGAGACACAATTTGAATTTTATTGGCGGTGGCAGCAAATAAAGGATGAAATATGTACCAGCTGGATGTGAAAAGTTCCTCCTTATATGGAGAATTGAAGGAAGAGGTATATGTGGATCAACCTGAGGGCTTCATTAAACATGGAGAGGAAGAAAAGGTATATAGGCTGAACAAAGCCTTGTATGGCCTAAAGTAGGCGCCAAGAACATGGTTTAGCAGAATTGATAGTTACTTCCAGCGAGAAGGATTTATAAAGAGTAAATATGGTCTTACTTTATTCATTAAGAGAAGAGAAGAAAAAGTAATCATGGTAAGTATTTATGTTGATGACTTGATATATACTGGGAATGATGAAGAACTGTGTGCAATATTTAAGCAGTCCATGATGAAAGAGTTTGAAATAACGGACCTTGGTAAAATGAGGTTCTTCCTTGGAGTTGAAGTAAGTGAAAATGAAGATGGAATTCACTTATGCCAAAAGAAATATGAAAGAGAAGTTTTTGAAAGATTCAATATGTGGAATTGTAACTCTGTCAAAAATCCAATAGGTCCTGGAACTGTGTTTTCAAGAGAAGGTGGAAAAGATGTTGATTCAACTTTGTATAAGCAATTGGTAGGTAGTCTAATGTATCTTACAACTACACGCCCAGATATGATGTGTGTAGTGTGTTTGATTTCACGTTGCATGGCTAATCCAAAGGAGGAACACATGCATATTGCTCAAAGAGCATTTAGGTACTTAAGAGTTACTTTGGATTTTCGATTATTTTTTAGAAAAAGGACTGCCTCAAAGATTTTGGCATACATTGACAGTGATTACACAAGAGATGTCGATGATAGAAAGAGTACTTCAGGATATGTGTTTCTATTAAGTGAGGCAGCGGTTTGTTGGAGCTCGAAGAAGCAAGCCATCGTTACCTTATCCTCTACTGGAGCTGAATATGTGGCAGCAACCTCATGCGCTTGTCACTGTGTTTGGATGATAAGGGTTCTTGAACAAATTAGAGATGAAAATTGTGGATGTATTGACATTCTTTGTGACAAGAGTTCATCAATCAAGCTCTCTAAGAACCCAGTGATACATCGGAAGACTAAACACATTGATGTCAGATATCACTATTTACGCGATCTTTCAAATCAGGGAGTGGTAAAGTTGGTTTTCTATGGAACAAAAGAATAAATTGCAGACATTATGACAAAGCCATTGAAATTGGATCAGTTTGTGAAACTTAGAAGGCTATTGGGAGTACAACCACTTGAAAATTAAATTGTATGCTCAATGAGCATTTCAGTTTAAGGGGAGGAATTTGTTGGCATATCTACTAATATTAATCTTTATTATAAATAGAAATGACATATTAGCTATGTTTAATAATAGAATAAGTTGAATAAGTTTCTATTGGTTATTATAGTTTTACCTTATTACAATGTGAGGTTTGTATTGAAACTGTAAGGCTTATATAAAGCCATTGTATTTCATTTTGTAAAGACAACAAGTTAACACACTTGATTTGTATTATTAAAAGTTATTACTACTTCTTTATTTATTCAATAACCGCTATCATCCAAACACAGTGACAAGCACATGAGGTTGCCGCCACATATTCAGCTTTAGTAGAGGATAAGGTAACGATGGCTTGCTTCTTCGAGCTCCAAAAAACCGCTGCCTCACTTAATAGAAACACATACCCTGAAGTACTCTTTCTATCATCGATATCTCTTGCATAATCACTCAATGCTCTTTTAGCAATATGCATGTGTTCCTCCTTTGGATTAGCCATGTAACGTGAAATCAAACACACTACATACATCATATTTGGGCGTGTAGCTGTAAGATACATTAGACTACCTACCAATTGCTTATACAAAGTTTAATCAACATCTTTTCCACCTTCTCTTGACAACACAGTTCCAGGAACTATTGGATTTTTGACTGAGTTACAATTCCACATATTGAATCTTTCCAAAACTTCTCTTGCATATTTCTTTTGGCATAAGTGAATTCCATCTTCATTTTGACTTACTTCAACTCCAAGGAAGAACCTCATTTTACCAAGGTCCTTCATTTCAAACTCTTTCATCATGGACTGCTTAAATGTTGCACACAGTTCTTCATCATTCCCAGTATATATCAAGTCATCAACATAAATACTTACCATGATTACTTTTTCTTCTCTTCTCTATATGAATAAAGTAAGATCATGTTTACTCTTTGTAAATCCTTCTCGCTGGAAGTAACTATCAATTATGCTAAACCATGTTCTTGGCGCCTGCTTTAGGCCATACAAGGCTTTGTTCAGCCTATATACCTTTTCTTCCTCTCCGTGTTTAATGAAGCCCTCAGGTTGATCCACATATACCTCTTCCTTCAATTTTCCATATAAGAAAGCACTTTTCACATCCAGCTGGTACACATTCCATCCTTTATTTGCTGCCACGACCAATAAAATTCGAATTGTGTCCCATCGTGCAACAGGAGCATATACTTCATTATAGTCTGCCCCTTCTGTCTGTGTATACCCTTTTGCAACAAGTCTTGCTTTGTACTTATCAACCTTGCCTTCTTCATTCAATTTGGTTTTGTAAATCCATTTCACTCCAATTTTTTTAGCTTGTGTTGGTAGATTCACTAACTCCTATGTTTTATTTTAGTTGTTTCTTTATGGGTAATAGTTTTTTAGACGGATTTGTCAATGGCCTGAAATAAGTAGTTCTTTGCATTCAAATCTTTGAGTTTTTCTTCATCCAATGTCTTTTGTTGTGCTGCACTTATCTCTTCATTCTCCTTTGGTTCCTTTATTCCGGATTCAATAGTACACACTCAACAAAATGAAGAAGTAGTAATAACTTTTAGTAATACGAATCAAGTGTGTTAACTTGTTGTCTTTACAAAATGAAATACAATGACTTTATATAAGCCTTACAATTTCAATACAAACCTCACATTATAATAAGGTAAAACTATAATAACCAATAGAAATTTATTCAACTTATTCTATTATTAAACATAGTTAATATGTTATTTCTATTTATAATAAAGATTAATATTAGTAAATATGCCAACAAATACATACTTGAGAAGTCGAAAATTGTTAGGAAAAATTTGTAGTGGCTTGCCGAAGAAGCCACAGATTGAAGATTGTGTCACGTTAATGTTTTAACAATGATTTAGTAAAGATGTAATTTGATCAGATTGATATAATTTGAGTTAGATCGATGGTTAAGATCGACTAATGCATGTAATTGTTTGCTTTATTTAGTCCTAATAGATTTTATGGATAGGTTCATATGTTATACATGTTCAATTTTAATTTGAACATTATTTAAATTCAGCTATTGCTATTCTGATGTCAATTTCTGTGTGGATACTTGTGTAGGAGAGGTTATTTAGTAACTTACTTTTGGAAGAAAATTATGCTTTATAATAGAATTTCAGTCAATTCACATGACTAATGTGAAGATTGGCAAAATGAATTGAATTAGAATTTATAGAATAGGATAGAATAAAATTTTCTTTCGATAAAATTTTTTGTGTACTATCATGATAAATATGTATCTATAAGCTTGCACAAATTAATTTTATAATTAAAGATAAAATAGAGTTATTAGTTTTTTGGAATTATTTTTTAATATAAACTGAGGTATAATTTTATTCACGAAAGTTTAGATCTACTCACAAATAAATTGTGAATAAAATTTTAATATATATATATATATATATATATATATATATATATATATATATATATATATATATATATATATATATATATATATATATATATATATATATATATATATATATATATATATATATATATATATATATATATATATATATATATATATATATATATATATATATATATATATATATATATATATAGGATCCAAATATTCAAAAGTAAGTTTTTATAACTTATTTCACAATAGTCTTTAAATTAGATTTAATCAAGTATAAATATTAATTTAACCATTAGATTAAATTTAATTTAAAGGCTATGATGTTGAGTAAGTTAAAAAAATTTACTCTTAGAATAAGTTGATTCTCATTTATATATATATATATATATATATATATATATATATATATATATATATATATATATATATATATATATATATATATATATATATATATATATATATATATATATATATATATATATATATATATATATATATATATATATATATATATATATATATATATATATATATATATATATATATATATATATATATATATATATATATATATATATATATATATATATATGTTAATTTTGTGTCAAAATAAGTTGAATTTTTTTTTTTATAAAACATGTTAGAAATTGTTCACACAAATCTTTCGAACATTCTCACAAAATTTATATAAATAGACAAACTCAAATAAATTAATTTAGACACGCCGAGTAATTTGATTTTGAAGAAAGTTTAGGAGATTATCATAGTTAATCAATTGCTAGAGAATACTGTATTTGAAGAACCATTTAGGAAATTTCTTATCCTATTCTAAGGGGTAAAAAATATTCTTTTGGAAAATTGAAAATGTCTTACGAATTTTGTAGATGTATTTCAGAACGCACCTTTACACCACCTTATGACGTATCAAATAAGTGTCACTGCATAATAAAATAAAATTTTATTTCGGAGATGTATCTCCTGGTATTTTCAACAAATATATTGATATTTGGCATCCTAGTGAATATTCTGAAGATGCATCTTAGGAAGTTTTGGATGGAACTTCGAAATAGTTGTTACTTTTGCATGTCATATATTTTTGGAGATGCACTTTCGGAATAAGTTGATGAAATAGTCATCTGCATGATCACAAACTCATACTTCTTTTTCACTTCAAACTCTTTCCAAAAATGTAACACCCTATCCCTGAAACTTATATAACAAGCATTATACGCTGATTAAAGTGTTACTAACTTCAAAACATCTCAACTTTATTCAAATAGCAACGAAAAATCAAATTAAAATACTCGACAAAATCATGTTTGTTCTCAACTTCAAAATAACTTTATAAAAACTCCTAAAAACATTAATTCGAATTCAAAGAGTAAAACAAGCGTCTCAGCCCCGATGTTACATGATCAAAATATAGCCACTAAATAAACAACAAAACTAAATGGAAATAACTTTAAAAGTTATCCTCGACTCACAACAAAAACTTCTAATCCTGATTGTCTGCAAGATATCCTTGATGGAGAACATCAAAGCAAAGGGGGTGAGAATTCACATCAATAATTTAACGGCATAAGATGCAAGGTAGAATTCAAACATTTACACATTCATTGATAATCGCACTACAAACATTCTCACTCACAGTTCATCATCATACACAACACAATCACATACTCATTCAATTAAATTATGCAATGATACTTACAACTTTGATCAGACTCATATGCATGTGGTACCATATCATCATTAATTGAATCACTCAAGAATCAAGTTTACCCTGCTCGAACCCCAAATTCAACTTGACCGGATTCGTGACAAGTCACCAATTTACCCTGCTCGGATTGCAACTTTCCTCTTTCATCAATAACAACGACATAATGGATACACGCCATAACACATCGATGTAACAACAACATAATGTTTAAATTCTCCTCCCGGCAATAAATAATGTAAGACGACAGCAATGATCTAGAAGGATGATTGAATAGATCACTTATTAAAAACATAGTCGACGCTTATTAAGATTTGGATTTTAAAAAGTTTTAAGCGGAAGCGACCGAGGAACTATACTCGTCTAAACGAACCGTTACCAAAAAGATCAGATATACACAAAGCTTATATGGAGTACCGATAAAGACGAGAATTAGAATCAATAGTTTGAACACAAATCAATCAGATTTTGTTCACTTAAAGTTGGACAGTTTCCAATGTATGTGAAATATAAACCAATTGAAAAACAGCTCAAGTGTTTATGTTCACGCAATTAGTCGAACACTTGGTGTGCAAAGCACCTCAAGTAAATTTCAAGAGGTGAATGAAGTGCTATGTTCTTCAATTATAATCAAAAGATTGTAATGAGGTTTCTAAAAATGTTTCAGCACTAACACACACCAGAATTTTAATCAACTAATATGTTTGCACACAAACTCAAAATTCAGTAATGAAAATAGTAAAAAGAGAGAACACCAATTTGTTGAGGCAGTTCCCCTGTCGTCCTCGCTCAAGGTACACCTGCCCTCAATTCTAAAAATAGAATTGAGACTTGTATATATATAAACAGTTGAAAATTATTTTTATAAGAGAAGCAATAGAATTCAAACAATCAAACCCAAATATTGATGCCAGGCCTATGTCTTATCTTCCCTTTATTCAAGATGAATTAAGTCCTTCGAACGTGATGAGTAAACCTCCGATTATGGCACCACCTTTAAACAACCCTCTGGTCTTCAAATCTTTCTCGGCTGATTTCAAACACCAATGATTCGAACCAAAACCTTCATACCACAATCCTCCGATTAATGCTACTAAATTGATAGAACCTCTCGTGCTTCAATTACCTTCACTCGGTTGAATCTGTGAAGGAACGATTTGTGAAAAACCCCCCAAAATCCAAGATTCTTGGAGGACAAAACCTTCAAAGTTTTATTCAAGAAAAACTCACTGATTTCTCAACCCAAACCCGACACACCAATCCTAAGTTTGGACGTTATCACCTCGATGATGCAGAATACACAACAAAAATGATTATGTGTAGTTGTTGAGAAAATTCAAGAAAGAGGATGAAGATGATGATAACCAAATCAGTGTATATTTTCACTTTTCTTGTTTTTTTTTGTGAAGAATGAACTAACTCAATATATATGCAAAGTTAAAACCATATAATCAACATAAAGATCACTTAGAATGTTAAGCATAATAGGAATTTTGTGAGAAACACGCGAGCGATCAACCTAAAACAAGGGGAGGGTCGACTTGAGCTCTTCCGAATTCAGGATTATCCAGGAAACGACTCTTTGCATCGACCGGAACAGGTCCATGCGTCGATGCAAAGCACCCCAATTTTGACGCGCACAAATATACACAGTATGAGTCGACCAGAGGGTCGACGCGAGCTCTTCTTAGAGCAAGACATGAAAATTGACTTTTGTATGAGTCAACCTAAGCATGTTATGAGTCGACTCAAAGACTCAAAACTTGCAAAAATGCATATTTTTATATATTTAGCTGCTTCTAAGAGAATCTAATGCATCTCTAACTTTATCAACATGGTCAAACTCATATAGAACACACATAATGCTCTTTCTATATGTACCTAGACATGTTTTAAAAAATGTTTGACACAAGAAAGATAACGTATGCATATGCGACTCGATGATACCATCCAAAGTACATTTTTCAATCTATATATGTTTTGACATCATTAAAACAAGTATAACCAAGTATGAGACACTTTTCCCTCACATACTCCCTTTTTTATAATGGAAAAATAGTAGAAACATAGTTTAGCACAATGTCTTGTATCATCATCCCCCTTACTCCATGCATTTATCTAGAAATGATCTGCACGTTTGATCAGTCTTGTAAAAGTGATTTGCTTCTGCTTGATTTTCTTTTCCCCCTTTGACAACATCAAAAAGAAAGAAGATAGAGGTCAATGAAAAACATATTATAATTAGATAAGCAAATTCACCAAATTTGCAACAGGATAATCATTAATAAACAACTACATATAACGAAGTTAATGAAAGGATATAAACTAATAAATAGATAACCATACAAATTATCAAAAGAAATATGTGCTATTACAAATTAACAATGATTCATGTCTTAATAAAACAAACAAACATAAGAAGAGATTAACACTAGAATGCGATGAACAATAGATGAAATGACATGCACAATGATATACAAGGATTCCTCAAGGTCTCCTCCCCCTAAAGTGATGGCCCCTTCCGCGAAATGGATAGTCATAAGATTGAGGAAGTTATTTCTCATCTATCTATTCCATATACTCTATGACAGCTCGAATAAGAGTGTTAAAACTGGTAGTGAGAGCACGGTGTTAACCTACAGCAAATTCAACCATGCCATCAAACTGACTCATCACTGTTGTTGCGAATGAGTTGAAGTTATTAGTGTGAGCTTGAAGTTGATTCTGCAAATTTGTGAATCGCTCATCCTGAGCAGTGATAAAGTTTTGTTGTTCGAGATATATACTCCTCATAAGTTCGAGGAGTTCGTCGTTGTTCTGTTGGGGACGCAGAGGTGATGGAGGCACGTAATTCAAATCTGGGGTCTCTTGATATTCCCAATTCATTGCTTCAGGCATGTAATTTTCACCTAATGCAGTCCAACCCGTGTGTTGTCAGGCAACCCATCCTTGGTTGTTATCATGTTCCAAATGGGGTGATTGATTTAGCCAACCACCGTTATCTTGTTCATCAGTTTCCATGTGAGCTCCACCCTCTTCTCCTTATTCTTCTTCGTCTTCATCACTCTCGTCAGATTCCTACAGACAAGAGCTTGTTGTCTTAACAATAAATCTGTAGCGAGAATCACGAGGATCCTAAATATAACCCATCATAGTTAGAGTCTTTTGACAAAAATCTTGGTCGGTGTCAAGGTTGTGTAAGGGATATCTGGTACAGCCACATTAGCATTATTGAGGACAGATTGGATGAATGAGCCATATGACAGTGTGGTTCCTCTACCAGATTCTTTCAAAGAGTAGATTCTATTCACAATGTAGTGAGGCTAGTTAATCTTGATCTTCTTTTTCAGAATGTAAACCAAGTGAACCTCGACTTGGTCAACTCGAGAATAACCACCTTTTTGGGGTCGAAGAATGTGCGAGACAAGCCACTGTAAAATCCTGTCAACTGGCTTCAACCTACCAATTCTGACTGATTTCGGAAAAAGGTCCCTAGCGACAATGTCGTCAGCATATGGTTTCTTCAGCATATAGTTCAAGGCCTCCTTGAACTCATACCTGTTCATGGTTCGAGTATCCGTGACCTTAATCACCTGCTCAGCAGTTAGAGGAGACATATCGAAAAGATTTTTCCAGACAGAGTCATTGACTTATACCTTATTATTTTCAATCTTAGTACTGAACTCAAAACCTTAGAATTTTCCTTGAAGACCAGTGTATAAAATTCTGATAAGTCCTCATTATATTTATTATCGCATTCTAAAAATTTGTTGAAATTCTGAGCATCCAGAAATTCAAGTACTTCTTGGATGTGCATTATTTCAACAGCTTTTGGATAATAAACATATTGTTTGACAATTGATCTCTTACTCAAATTTTTCTCTTAAAGTTCAGTGTATTCAGGAGATAAAAGAGAGAGAGCGGTTATCGGTAGAGCAGCTCTAGAAGTACCAGCTTGAGCGGATGGAGCTCTGGTTGTTCTTTTCCTTGTTACTCTTCTTGTAGCCATTAGAGCAATTCTTTGAAGAGGAGGAATAGTGAAAACAGAGTTTATGATATTGATTGGATTGACTCACTATACTTCTTGACTAGATAGTGAAATTAGGTTTTGAAAGAGACTTTGGGAAGAGGAGACATAGATAGTATCCTTGAGTAGGTACTAAGTACCAACGTAAATGCTAATGATGATGTTGTTTGAATGCATAAAAAATTGAATGCATTAAATGGCTCAAGTAATTTGAATGATTCATCAAAAACAGAGGTTTTTCAGCAAATCGTGCGACGCGTCGATGCACTGTGAAAGCAAACATAGTGAGAAATTTTCAAAGTTTGAGTCGACTAAAGGGTCAACCTGAGCGGACCCGCTACTAAAACAAGAAAATTTGTTATTTTGTGAGTCGACCGGACTCCTGTGTAGGTCGACTCATCCAGTTAAAGACAGCATAAATCATCAATTTGAAACATACAAGCATCAAAATGACATAAATAGATGGCATACTCAAATATCAAACATTCAAAGGGATGAAACATGTTTAATCATGCAATAAACATAAAAAATAACGCATAACTTGATACATCAACTTACACAAATTAGGTGAATACGAAAGTTTGATAATAAAGAAAGATAGTACCTCAACCACGATCGATGATAGATGCCCTCACATGTGGCTTGGTTACTTCATTTGTTAGATAAAGATATATACAAAACACATATATAGAAATCATGCAATAATGAACTCTTAAACACGATCTGAGATGTCGAGAACACCGAGTTCCCTACGGATGTGAAAGAAAGGCTCTATAGCGAATGGTTTTGTGAAAATATCTGCAAGTTGATTTTTGGTATCAACGTGCTCAAATACCACATAACCTTTATCCACATGATCCCTAAGGAAATGATGGCGTATTTCGATATGCTTGGTGCATGAATGTAATACGGGGTTCTTGGTTAGATTAATGGCATTGGTGTTATCACAAAAGATCGGAACACGCTCAAGCTTTAGATTAAAGTCGAGTAGTTGTTGCTTAAGCCATAAGACTTGAGAGCAACAACTACCGGCCGTAACGTCTTCCGCTTTGGTTGTTGACAAAGCAAAAGAAACTTGCTTTTTGCTATGCCAACTCACCAAAGAATTTAAAAACAGATGACAAGTGCCACTTGTGCTTTTCCTATCCGATTTGCAACCGACAAAGTCAGAATCGGAAAATTCAACCAAGGAACAATCATTACCCTTGGATTACCAGAGCCTATACTTTGGAATACCAGACAAGTATCTAAGTATGCGTTTTATAGCTTTCAAGTGAGATTCCTTGGGACATGATTGATACCTCGCACACATACAAACACTAAACATTATGTCGGGTCGAGATGCGGTAAGATAGAGGAGAGAGCCAATCATACCTCTATACTTATTCACCTCCACATTCTTACCATTCACGTCTCGGTTGAGATTTACACATGTAGGCATCGGAGTGTCAATCGTCTTGGAGTTATCCATGTCAAAACGCTTGAGAAGCTCAAGGCAATATTTTGTCTAGCTCACAAATGTACCCTCTTTGAGTTATTTGATTTGCAATCTGAGGAAATAGTTGAGTTCCCCCATCATGCTCATCTCGAACTCGCCCTACATTAATCTAGAAAACCCCTTGACCATATTCATGTTAGTTGATCCAAAAATGATATCATCAACATATATTTGTACCAAGATTAAGTGTTTTCCTTGATGTTTAATGAAGAGAGTTGTGTCAACCTTTCCTCTTGAGTACCCTTGATCAAGAAGAAATTTTCTAAGACGGTCATACCAAGCCCTAGGGGCTTGTTTGAGTCTCTACTAAGCTTGTTTTAACTTGTAGACATTGTCGCTACTGCGAAAATCGGCGCCGGCTATGACAGAAGAGTCGCCACCGTGCGTTATTTATCCCAACGGAGGGAAAGGAAATGCTCAGAGTAAACCTAACGCAAAACGGGAAAGGAATGGTCATCGCAACCAAATCCTGGATTCGGGAGTCGATTACGCAAGGGGAAGGTATTAGCACCCCTCACGTCCGCCGTACTCGACGGGATCCACGCTTGCTTTCTAGTACGGATTGTTATTCTATCTACTCTACAGGTCTAGGTTAAAAACAAAAGAAAATGACTCGGAAAAGTATCGCACTTTATGCCTACGTATTCCCGTCTGGAACGAGAAATCAGAGTCAACGTAGTTCGCCTACCTACGGGAAAGGAGGGGAAGGTTGCTCGCTAGGATACGGCATCCTATGCCTACGTACTTTCATACAGCATGAAAGATCAGAGCAAACGTAGTTCGGGCTACGGAAGACACAAGCTTGTCTGACTGTTTTTTATTACCTTCAAAAAGGGTTTTTCTTGATTAAGAGTCCAAGCGGACAAAAATGACACTTTGATGTTTGTTTTGAATCTTTTACGAAAGAAGCGTTTTTTAGTTTGTTTGCAATCTCCGACGCACTAGAGACTATGATTTGAGAGTGACTACGTCGCGTGTCACCCAAAGGGTGCCACACTAAGCAACCAGACTACTGGAAAGAAGCTCTCCAGCAACCCTTTCTCAAATAGCTTAAGGCTCGTAACGTACGACATCGATTAACCTTATTACTGTATTTTTGAGTTGTTTTGAGATAAGAAGAGAAAGACGCTCTAAAAAGCCTAGGGTTGAAAAGGGAATAAAACTTACCTAATGTCGTTATACATGGATAAGAATCCTAATGTCTGTCATAATTCCCTCCTGCACAGAGGAAATCAGAGATCCTAGGGGATAAACGGAAAAGAAAGCAAGCAAAATACAGTAAAATGCATGTAATGCAGCAATACAAGCGAGGCAAGGGAGTCTCACTCAACCTCGAACCTGGGAAAACAACAGGCAAAGTGAATCAACATTCACTTCAAACCTAGGGGGCAAGCAGCACAAGCCAACAAACAATAAAGAAAACAAAACCCAAAGCAGAGGAGGCAGCCCAAGCAGCAACACCAAACTCCTACAGCAAGCAGCAGCTCTGACAGCAGCAGCTGATTAAACAGCAAAAAGTTGATAGCAACAACCTTCATCCTCATGAATAGCTCTAATCTTCAAGCTTCACCAAACTTTCAATCTTCATCAACCACCAAGCTTCAACAAGCAACCATCTTTAACAACCTCAAACCCCAACCAGTAACCAGCTTCAACAAGCTCCTGACTTCATCTTCAATCAAGTAGTAAAACCCTAGCTTCAACAAGCAACCAACTTCAACAAGCCCACTCCTAGCTTCAACAAGCCTAAACTTCATCTTCAACAAGCTTTAACAAGCAATCTCCAAGGGAGAACCATTCAATAAGATCAAGTTGAAATGTTAAGAAGCTCAATGACAACCAAGGGAAGTCACTGAGAACTTAACATTATGAGAGACTGGCATCCTCAAAGTTCTACTCTTAAAGCATGCCACTCATCCCTCCAAAGGAGAGATGTGACTTCTTTAAGAGGACTTTATGTCATTGGATTGAATGGAGATGAACAATATACTCCATGTTTGAAGAAACAAGCAAGACTAATTTAATGCTCTTCCTAAACCCTAGTTACCCTAAGCTCCTGACAAGCATCCACAAGATGAGAAATTCTTCACATTCAAGCTCCTTAAAACTCTCCAAAGCATATTCAATTGGTCTTCACCTTCACCCAAGCACAAGAGCACCACCACCCTAATCTAAGGGGAACTATTGAGTCAAACTAGTCAAGTTAGTGTGTTAGAAACACCTAAATGTTAGTCTTAAAACTAAATCTAACTAAAATACCAAAAGTGATTGTAAAATCCTATAGAAAATTCTAAGGGTTCCTAAACCTCTTAAGAATCACTCCATACAAAAATCAGGGGGTTAATCATTCATTAAGACCTAAAACTATGCCCTAAACCTAAAGGTACCATCCTAAAACCCTAATTCTACACCACTTAATGTTCAATGTTCAAACTAGCCTAAAATTCTATCAAAAAATTATGAGAAAATTACTAGGGGTACATGCACATCTAAGCTATCTAGTCCAAAAAGAATCACCTCAAAATCATACACCAAACACTCATACTAAAATCAGCAATATCACATACCAACCAATTCAAAATAAAAGTAATTAAACTATGAAAAATGCAATTAAAAAATAAAATGCATGAATTAATGAAATTCTAACCCTATTAAATTCTAGACTCTTTAAGGAGTCAGGGGAAAAAAATCTACCCTAAAAATATTAATTTTCCTATTTGTTATGATTTAATTTCTAACTATATGCAAAACATAAAATAAAAGAAAAAACAATAAGAAAATGATAAATGTGCGTTGCAAATAGCAATTAAAACATGTTATTTCTCGAGACTTGGGCCCAAGAGGGGGTGCGTATATCAAATTGACCTAAGCCCAAACCAACACAAAAAGAAATCAGGTAAATGAAGGAAAAATGAAAAAACGTTGTGGCAAATAGCAAGTGTTTTCAGTGCATATTTCAACTTGGGCCAAACATGGGGTGTGAAGAGCAAGGATCCCTTAAGCCCACCCAATAGCGTTTAATGAAATGTAGCATTGAGGTATCACTCTCAATTCTCTTCAGAATTCGTCATGCAATTGTGGCCATTGGATTTGGTTTGAGTCAAGGGTCAAAGCATCATCTGAGGGTCCTGGGTCATCGTCCCCAAAGGTTTGAAAAATGGAGGGAGAAACTCAGACGGTGGCCTGAGCTTTGCACCACCGTCTTCTCCGGCGAAGGCATCCCAAAACGTCATCAGTTCTTGCAACTAAACACCCTATCCCACTCGAAATTTCATCCTGAGTCCAAAAATGGCCTCCATTTCCATTGATTCTAACCCTAAAGCCAAACCCGATCCAAGTTGCAGAGATTCATCCAATTCTTGATCACCACTAAACTTAAAATTAAAGCTCCTAAACTCATCTACACGCATTAGGCTTCAATTCTATCTATTCAAACATGCTTGAAACCTCAAGAATCATGAGATATTCCTCTCAACAGAATTCTGATCACAACCTAAAGTATCTCTAATCATCCCAAATTTGTGCCTAAATCCAACCTAGCAACATCTATATCCTAACCACATATCAAATGCTAATCAATTTCCCCTAATCTAAGCTAAAAAATGAAAGTTACAAACCTGGAAAAACTGGATGAACAGAAGGTGCAAATGCTCGATTCAACCTCCAATCTTTTGCAGAATCACTCAAGAACCACTTCTAAAGCTTCTTCAATCACCAATTTGCCTTGAATCCCCTTCAATCTCCAAAACCGATTTTGAGATGCAGTTGAGAAAATTCAGTTGCTCTCTCTGATTCCTTGCTCAATCCTTGCCAAAAAAAACCATCTGAATCAGTTGCAATGCTTTTATAGAATGTGTTGGAAACCTCTAGAACCTTCTGTAACTAACTGAATGAGAAATTCAATTTCTCACATCCCTTGAAAATCTCACATGCCAAAGTCATGCATTGCTCTGTTTTAGCCTTCAATCTTGCTTGAATTTCTCCTCTTGTGATATTTAGAATTGAATTGGATGTGTAATTGCCTTACTTTTGATCTTATGGAGTGTGATGGTTATGTTACTTCAACCTTAAGGTATCAAAGGGAACCATGTGAAATTGGCCTCAAATCCAAAATGTGGTAATTTCATCATCTTTAAAATTCCTTTTCTGATCAATTTGGTATATAACATGGACTTGTTTGACCATAAAACCAAGAAATCACATTTTTGGCCTTTTAATCACTTTAATTTCTTCATTTCAAAGCCATTTCAAACCAACTTCTCCTATGAGCCAATTCAGAGCCTCCTTGATGCATGGTCAAGGTTGAAACCCTATTTTGAGCAACTTTGTAGTTGAACAATTTTCCATTTGAGGCCTCTAAGTTGGAGATTTTGACCCATGCTTGAGAATGACCTATAATCACCAATACCCAAAATACCCCTGGATTGCAAAGACCATAACTTGAGTTCTACAAATCCTCTTGAGGACTTATAGTACTCTATGGAAATCTAAGATCAAGATCTATAACTCTTATGTTGGCCAAGAATCCATTTGAAACCTCCTTGAACGGCAAAAATTTCTTGGAAGTCAAGTGACTTTCACAGATAAATTTCAGTGTCCTCTGATGACCTATAACTTGTAAGGACCATAAATTGAGTTCTATAAATCCCCTTGAGGACTTCTAGTACTCAAATTAAAGGTATTGAGATGCTCTACAAGTTTCATGTTGGCCAAAGATCCATTTGAAACTTGTATTTTGACTTATGTGGCTTTGAAGTTGGGCACTAAACAGGGGATTTTACACTAAAACCATAATTTAGCAACTTCCCACATTCTTGATCCTTCTTTGCTTAATCTTGGCACAACACCACACATGTATCAACATACCAATCTATGAATCCCATGACCTCAAGGTAGGCTTTGATGCTCTCCAATTTGCACAATTGATCTAGGGTTGACCCGGATGAAACCCTAGTTGACTGCACCTCAACTGTGGCTCTCATACTTGAATCAATGACTTGTCTCAACTTCAATATGGCCCTCTAGTCACCCCATGAGATCCATACACACCTCACATTCCCATTCCATGTTTCACATCCCACTGATGATTCTCAATATTCCTCAAGATAGGAGCAAAACCCACATATAGGCACTCAAGCTTCTCAAGACTTCAAATCTCTTCTTGATGACTTGAATGACTTCTCAATCTTGGATAACACCTCTTGCTAGGATCTTCTCTTGATATACACCCTTGATCCCCTGTTGGATGAGTGATATGCTATGATATGCAAATGATTAGAACTATGTCAATGATGTAACAATGCAAATGCAATGAAACATAAATCAGGCAAGAAAAGGTTGAGCAAATTTTGGGGTGCAACAGACATGATCAGGATACTCATGGGATTCAAACCCATGAGGTTGGGCTACATAAACCTCTTCATTCATATATCCGTTGAGGAAAGCAATTATTACATCCATCTGAAATAATTTGAAATCTTTCCCACAAGTGAAATCAAGCAAAAGGCGTATAGCCTCGAGTCGATCAACTGGCACATAAGTTTCCTCATAGTCGATTTTCTCCTCTTGGTTATACCCTTACGTGACTAACCGCGCCTTGCTGCATGTTATAACTTTGTTTTTTTTCAGTTTATTCCTAAAAACCCATCGGGTGCCAATTACTCGATGGTCTCGCAGTAGAGAGACAAG
This sequence comes from Lathyrus sativus, assembly GCA_963859935.3. Classification (NCBI taxonomy): domain Eukaryota; kingdom Viridiplantae; phylum Streptophyta; class Magnoliopsida; order Fabales; family Fabaceae; genus Lathyrus; species Lathyrus sativus. The sequence goes on along the minus strand of OZ012740.1, from coordinate 519,783,022 downwards.
GTCCCAAACCTCATTTCTTTTAAACTGATTCAGTTTCTCTTGCATTGATAAGAATCAATGTTCATCGAGTAATGCCTCTTTAGAGTTTTTAGGCTCAACTTGAGAGACGAAAACAAAGTGATAATAGAAGTTATTTAGCTTAGATCGAGTTGTCACTCCCTTTGAGATATCACCAAGAATGTTGTTGATAGGATGGTCTTTAGAAGACTTCAAAGCTGGAGGAAGGCCATCGATGTTAGTCGGATGAACCTTCTCAATCTCCTCATAATGGTGATCTTTTTCCTCCACAACTTTCACTGATTCCGGTTGATCAATTCCTTTCTCAGTGTCTTTGAGTATGTCTTCAAAAGATACACTTGCACCATGAAACGAAATACCTTTTCCGACACTTTTCGGATAAGTTTCATCAAAAGTCACATGAACAGATTCTTCAATTATAAGTAACCTCTTATTGTATATTCTATATATTTTACTTGACTAAGAGTATCCAAGAAAGATACCTTCATCTGCCTTGGAGTCAAATTTACCTAGACTCTCCTTACCATTGTTTAGCAAACTTTTCAAAGGCGGAGAAACTATCGCTCTTGCTAGCCAAGAAGATAGTCCAATAAAACCTAGAGAAATCATAGACTAAAACAAAACCATAGAATTTACCACATAGACTCTTAATTCTAGATGGTCCAAAGAGGTCCATATGAAGAAGTTCAAGAGGTCTCATACTTAACACATTATTTTTAGATTTAAACGAGATCCTTGTTTGCTTCCTGTTATACCCTAATTTTGACCCTGAATCATCAGACCATACATATCATAACATTTTCATCATACGTGCATCATATCCATCATTCAGGTTAAATTGAGGATCAGATGAAGTTATCAAGTCAAGTTTTCAGGTTGTAGCAAAGACAGTTTTTTGTAAGATGGGTAATCATCAGGACCAGTTGAATTTCAATCGAGGTTTTGGTGAAGTGACATTGCAGTTCATATCTCGAGTCATTTGTGTTAGTGTTTATTCTAGAGGTAAATATGGTTTGAATTCAAGCTTTCTATTCGACTCGAGTTCATTTTGAGATGAAATCAGGATGTGATGTTACGTCCCATGGAATTGATTCAAGGTTTCAATGTACCCTTGGTACGATTTCAATAAAGAGTTCAAGATGCTGAAATATGGTTCTAAGGATAATTTGTCAGATCAAGTCGGAGGTGTCACTTATTCAAGATTACTGCAAGTGGTTCACTTTTGGAATGGATTCTTGATTGGGCCTAAATTGCAAATTTTATTCAAAGATTCAAAACTCCAAATTCAAGTTTTTAAGAATTCAAACTTCTAGTGTTCAAGATGCTTATCTCAATTCTGTCTCAAGTTTCTAACACAAGTTTCATTCTCAAAATTCAATTTCATTTTAGTTTAAAAATATATAATTCAAAATCAATTTTCAGGTTTTAATTGTGATCCAATTCAAGTTCATTTTTATTCAGATTCCAACCTTATTCAAGTAGCAATCCTAGTCAAGGATCAATTTCTCATTTCTTCCAATTCAATTTTTTTAATTCCATATTTAAAATTCAAGGTTTAATCTCACGTTTTTCCTATCATATTCAAGTTTCATTCTCACTTCATATTTTTTTAATTCAGACTAATGCTGCAAGTTTCTAACCTACTTTCTTTTTTCTTTTCCCCCTTATTTTTCTTTCACATTCAATTTTGTCACAAGAGCCTTTCTCATTTAACTCATATCACAACACATTTCAGCTCATGGATAATTTCATTTCCATCAATAATTGGTTCAAGTCCAAACAAACTCATACATAGGTAAAGGTTCATTACATTCAAATATATTCTATCGTTTGTACATGGAATTAAACGTTACAACTTCTAAACACATGAGATTAGATTCTAAACCATCAATTGCTAACAAGGATTTCATGCCAAGCGTCCACTATCATACTTCCTTCGTCAGGTTCATGGTTTGACATTCCAAGCTTCACTCCTCTAGCAAATCGCTCCAAGAACATGCACAAGAAAAAAGGCCTTGTTAGTGTGCAAGTCATATCAAGATTCCAGTTCCAAGTCATAAAAGTCACGTTAAAGTTTCAAGATTCATTTTCATCAGAAGCTTTCATTCATCAATCCAACATCTTAATTCATTCTGATCCCTAAACCATTTTCAATTCAAGCAAGCATGATCAAGGTTTAGTCTAAATCTATTGACATGTTTATACGTTTACCACATCAATTCGCGTCATAAGCAATGCATCATATCACACTTTTGCAAGGGAGAAAAAGACAGAATAGTATAATAAGCGGATATGTGGGACCTCACTACAGACAAAGGAATAGGACATTTGCAGCAAATTTGCACAACTTTGTCATTCCACTAAACGATTTCCTTTTTTTCCACTACCAACAGTTTGCGTTGGACAGCTCAGTGAGTGCCCGTACAAAGAAACCCTAAGTGTCACATTATATAATTAAACATTATTCATCATCATTTAGAAAAGAAAAAAAAGAAGGAGGCGCCACCAGATTTAAAAAAAAAAATAATAAAACCCTAAGAGCATCTTTAGTGGGAGTAAACTAAATTGATAAACTAAGATACTTTTTGTGGATCCAAAGTGATTTGTAGGATTTAAAAAATTTATAGTTGATTTGAGTTGTTTTTACTTTAATGATGGTTGCTTGTAAAAAACCAAAATTTGACCCCACATTTTATATTTTAATATTATAAAATAATAATCATAGCCATTGAAATTTGATAGCGTGCGTTGGTTATATAGCTGCCGAAAGTTAATTGTTAGTTTACTTACTCCCATGTCATTCTTATTCCAATGCAAATTGTTTATAGTTATCGTTACTATTAAAGAATTTAATACTATAGAACATGCACTAAAGATGCTCTAAGGAAACTGTTTCTACATAAAAACCTAATAATCTTAAAGAATACTATGAACATTGTTTAAAAAAAATAGAACATAGCAGTGCCATAGCAAGCGGAAGATAGAAAATAAATCGGAGAAGAAAAACTTGTCGGATATCATTCTTCGTTTTTGCATTAGAAAGCCATCGAACCACCTCCAAACGTGTAAGCTCCTTTTTCCCCTTTTGCATTTTCTTCACGTCTTGTTATTCGTCTTGATATCTTCAGTCGTTTCCCCATGTTGATTGTTTGAGTCGTGGTTGTGTGAGGTTTTAATTTGGGTTTTTTTTTAGTTTAGGGTTTGTATTTGGGAATGAGCTCGATCCGTTGGATTGAAGTTTTTTTAGGAATTTCTGATTGGAGATTTGAACTCAGGTGAAGATTTAGGTAGGAGTTTGTGTTTTCGGTTTTGTGGTTTGAGAGGTGCTCGGCGGAGAAGACGGTGGCGGTCGCCGCTTCTCTAGTAAGGGTGAGTTAGGTAGGTGAGGGAGTTATGAAGAGGAACAAAAGAGGGTTTTAGTGATGGGAGAAAGAGAGATTTGAGTTGCAAATGGACCTTCTTTTTTAAATCTTTCAACTCTCCCTTTCTACGGTGAGGTGTCACCGTGTGGCCAGGTGGCCTGCTGTGGTTGCCACACGGAGGTTGACAATGCGGTCAACTGGGGGATCCTGTGTGGTTCACCACCCCGCACTATCATGCACCCCCCCCCCCCTCTCTCACTGTTTGATCTGCATGGGAGATCTTGATCAACGGTGTGGTTTCTTCCACCCTTGCTTGGACTTGCAGGCCAACCGATTAGGCCTTGTCTGTTCTGGGCTTTGGCATTTTCCTCTTTACACCCGTTTTCCATGTCAGTAGGCCCATTTTCTTTAGTTTTTATTATTTATTTTTTTATCAATTTATTTATTTATTTATTAAACTTCATATGATTTATATTTCTATTGTAAAAATTAAAAAGAAGGGAAGGGTATTTTTTAAATTTTATTTCTTCTAATTTTATTAATCCTTCATATTTAATGCTAATTAATCTATTTTAAGGCTAATTCTATTAATATTTAAGCCTAATGTAATTAATTATATTACTCGTCTTAATTATTTTTATTTAACATTAATTAATTAAATTATTATTTACTTTAACTAAGTATTCATATTTAATTTAGTGCGCTGTTTAGCTTGGTTTAATTTTATAATTCTCAATCATCTGTTTCGAGGATGCAATTTTTCTCATATAATATGATTATACCGTGATAATATTTGGCTAATTTCTCATTTATGTATTTCAAACCATTTTAAAATAAAATCTTGATTCAACGTCGAGCCATTTTTCACCCTGTAAGTCGATTGCTTTTAAGCATCGCCATCAACCTTTTGATCACCATACACAATATTCAAAGCTCACTCCTGGGCTTCCTTACAGTGAGACCTATTCGATCAATTATTTTTAGTTGTTCGTTTAGAAGACTGGCCCATTTTGCTAGTACACACGATTAAAATTTAATTCAATTGCTTTCCTTTATTTATATGTTGTCTTGTGTGAAGATTCGAGTCAAAACCCTAAGGTTGAAACCATTAACTTTTCCAAACGCAAATTTAAACCTCGATCAACATCGAGGATTTTATCAAAGTCAACTTAATAAACTTAATTATGCTTAGACCATATTTCAAATAAAAGATGAAAAGGGAGTTAAATTGGAGTCTTCGATTTCTCTCCTCAATTGTTTGGGCCCGATGAGCCTTTCTTACACTCGAACAATTGTCTTCTCTAAAAGATTTATAACCCATTTCACATCAAACTATTTTCTCAATCACTAAGATGAAAAACAGAGAGAGTCAAGTCTTTGACCCACTCTCCCGATTACTTGGGCCCGAGGAGCCTTTCTTAAGTTTCGAGTAGTCGTCATTTGCAATTTATTCTAACAATATCAAATTTCTTTCATAATACAAGATTAAAAAGAGAGAGAGTCAAGTCTTTGATCCACTCTCCCGATTACTTGGGGCCCGAGGATCCTTTCTTAAGTTTCAAGTAATCGCCTCCCAATCAAATACATCAGCATATTAATTTAACTTTTCGTCGTCGTGCAAACTGTCAAACCTTTTTATAAACATAAGATATGGTGTCTTGAGACACCGCAAAATATTGCTTCGTCCGTAACCTATTTGAGTCGAGATAAGTGGCGTGTTTCCCATGAATGTTGATATATGGAGATCCATTCAAAGTGATCCAAGCGTCCTCTCCTCACCCGTTTAGATAAGTCAATATTTTCTATCGAATACGACTAAATATCTTTCAATAAAATCAAACCAACATCCGTAGTTTGAAATACGGGCGCTCTGATTTCTCATTTGTCAATGAGAATACGTAGGCATAGGATTTCGAGACCCTAGTGTGCAACCTCCTCACTTTTCTCCCGTAGTCCCACGAACTATGGACGCTCTGATTCTTCACTTCTTTCAAGTGAAAATACGTAGGCACAAGGGCCTCAATGCTTGGCGAGCACCCTAATCTAAAACCACTCATTTCTCCTTAGCATTCTAAACTCTTTACATTTATATTTTCACTTTTTCCCTTTAGAAGAAAATAAACAAACTAAGCTAACATTTCTCACGAATCAAATCAAGAGGTTCCCGTTGAGTACAACGGACGTGAGGGGTGCTAATACCTTCCCCTCATGTAACCGACTCCCGAACCTAGAAATTGGTTGCGATGACCATGTTCTTATCCCTCTAAAGGTTTTCTCGATGTTTTCCTTTCCCTCTTTGGGATAAATAAAGTTCAGTGGTGACTCTGTTTTCCGAAACCATTCGCGAAGGATCGTGTTTTTTTTAGGTGCGACGTTTCCCTATTTGGCATGCATCACATAAGTGATCCTTTGAAAACTTGATTTTGGGTAAGCCAATAAATAGGTCCTTAGAAACTATCTTGTTTAGAAATTCAAAATTGACATGCGCCAAACGTCTATGCCACAACCATGAGTCCTCACTCATAGTCACGAGACATTTGTCGCTACTCAATGACACTTCACTCAAATCCAACATATAAACATTACTTACCCCCAAGCCATTAAACACATCCCCCTTTTTATCATTATTTTCAATCATGTAACAATATTTTGAAAAGGATACTTTGTATCCCTTATCACATAATTGACTAATGCTTATGAGATTGTGTAAAAGGCCATCAACTAGCAATACATCAGAGATAGTAGTAGACGAGGGATTACCTACACTACCTTTTCCAAGTATTGCTCACTTGTTGTTGTCTCCATACTTCTCCTTTGCCACAAAGTCAATGAAGAGAGATATGTATCCTATCATATGTCTTGAGCATCCACTATCGAGAACCCATCTTCTCTCTGTAGGCTCAAGATTTTGTACCTATGAAAACAATCAACGAAAATAGGTACCCAATTATTTATTGGGTCCTTGGTTGTGAGTTAAATCTTGGTTTCATTTAGGCAACCATTGATAAACCCCTTTAGGAACTAAAAATCTCCTAAAGCGATATTTAGCAATGGTGTGATCCCTTTTACAACAATACAAGCAAGTGAGGTTAACCTTTTTATCACTTTTGTTATCTTGATTTTTGATCAGTTATGTATATTTTTGATAAGGATTAATCATGCTTTTTCTAAAATGTGATCTATCAATAGCAAACGTGATCTTTGGTTCTAGAGCCTTGTCATGTTTGGCTTTAAGAGTTCTAACCTCTTTTTGCCAAATATGACAAGTATCACACCCAAAGTTTACCCATGTACTTCTTTCTTCCTCAACATCTACCTTTGTTACTTCTACCATGGATTCCTTTAGAGCCTCTAATTCCCTTTCGAAATCGGAGATATTTTGCTCTAAATGAGTAAAAATTTGTTTGTTTGAGGTCAACTGTTTAAAGGCTTCCTTGGCTTCATGGTGTAAGGTATCAAAGGCAAGTTGTAATTCAGAAAGAGACAATCTAGTAGAGTTTTCATATTTAGCATGTTGTACATTTTTGTTTTTCTTCTTTTGATGAGCGGAGAGACAAAGGTTGATAGACTCTTCTTCGTCACTCAAACTATCATCCGTGAATGACTTACTATCGCTTTCCCAAGCGATGTAAGCACTTCTAGGCTTACCTTGTTTCTTTTGTGAGCGATTACTTTCCTTTCCTTTATCCTTCTTCATCAATGGACAATCTGGCTTATAGTGTCCGACTTGTCCATAATTAAAGCACGACCCTCTTGCTTTACTCCCCTTATTGCCTTCATTCTTGGAAGACCTTGATTGTCTTCTAAAATTGACGAGATTCTTTTCAGAATGTTGGATACCATTCTTCTTTACATAGCGATTGTATCGCTTCACGAACAGCCTCATATCCTCATTCGTTTCTTCATCATCGTTGTCGCTCAAGTCGTAATCACTTAGCTCTTTTGCGGAGGACTTTGCATAAGAAGCTTTTAGAGCTATAGACTTCTTTTCCATAGTTTTGGTCATTTCGTTCTTTTCCTTTTTCTCAAATTGCTCGAGACTAAGAAGCATTTGCTCATGTTCTTGGAGCTTTCCAAAAAGAGTTGTAAGGTCCAAAGTCATAATATCATTTGCTTCCTTTATGGCTGTGACCTTTAGTTGTCACTCCCTGGTAAGACATATTAACACTTTGTTAGTAGCAACATCATTGGAAATTGGTCTACCAAGTGAATTTAGTATATCGATTAAATGAGAAAATCTCTTTTGCATGTCGGCAATGGTTTCCCCTTACTTCATGTGAAAGAGATCAAACTCTTGAGTCAAAGTGTTGATTATAGCTAGTTTAACATCATTAGTTCCCTCATGGGCAACTTGTAATGAGTCCCACATAGCTTTAGCATTCATACAATATGAAACTCTATAATCTTCATCAACTCCCAAGGAGGAGATCAAAATATTTCTAGCCTTCCAATCGTAATTGTACTTTTTCTCATCTTCATCATTCCATTGTGCTTCAGGCTTAGGCATAACAACGTTATTTTCATTGGTCATGGTAATTTTCATAGGAACGTTCAATATAATGTTCCATACCTTTCTGTCAATGGAATTTATATCCACGCGCATACAATCTTTCCAGTAACTATAGTTTTCACCGTTGAAAATAGGTGCTCTATTGTAATCCCTTTTTGGTTTGTTTGCCATATTCTAAAAAGTTGTATGCGAAGCATAGAATGAATCGGTGCTCTAGAAGGGGGTTGAACAGATCACTTATTAAAAACAGAGTCGGCACTTATTAAGATTTGGATTCTAAAAAGTTTTAAGCGGAAGCGTCCGAGGAACTATACTCGTCTAAATGAACTGTTACCAAAAAGATCGGGTATATAGAAAGCCTATATAGAGTACCGATAAAGATGAGAATTAGAATCATTAGTTTGAACACAAATAAATCAGATTTTGTTCACTTAAAGTTGAACAATTTCCAATGTGTGTGAAATATAAACTAATTGAAAAACAACTCAAGTGTTTGTTTCACGCAATTAGCCAAACACTTGGTGTGTGAAGCACCTCAAGTAAATTTTAAGAAGTGAATGAAATGCTATGTTCTTCAATTACAATCAAAAGATAGTAATGAGGTTTCTAAAAATGTTTCAGCACTAACACACACCAGAATTTCAAAATTCAACAATGGAAATAGTAAAAAGAGAGAACACCAATTTGTTGAGGTAGTTCCCCCGTCATCCTCGCTCGGGGTACATCTTCCCTCAATTCTAAAAATAAAATTGGGACCTGTATATATAACCAGTTGCAAATTGTTTTCACAAGAGAAGCAATAGAATTTAAACAATTAAACCAAAATGTTGATGTCGAGCCTATGCCTTCGCTTCCCTTGATTAGAGATGAATTAAGTCCTTCGAACGTGATGAGTAAACCTCCGATTATAACACCACCTTTGAACAACCCTCTGGTCTTCAAATCTTTCCTGGATGATTTCAAACCCAAACCTTCCTACCATAATCCTCCAATTAACACTACTAAATTGATAGAACCTCCCGTTCTTCAATTACCTCTGCTCGGCTGAATCTGTGAAGGAACGATTTGTGCAAAACCCCCCAAAATCCAAGATTCTGGAAGGACAAAACCCTCAAGGTTTTATTCAAGAAAATCCACTAATTTCTCAATCCAAACCCGATACACCAATCCTAAGTTTGGATGTTATCACCTCGATGATGCAGAATACACAACAAAAATGATTATGTGTAGTTGTTTAAAAAATGCAAGAAAGAGGATGAAGATGATGAGAATCAAATCGGTGTCTATTTTCACTTTTCTTGTTTTTTTTTGTGAAGAACGAACTAACTCAATATATATGCAAAGGTGAAACCATATAACCAACATAACAGTCACATAGAATGTTAAGCATAATAGAAATTCTGTGAGAAACGTGCGAGCGGTCGACCTAAAACAAAGGGAGGGTCGGCCTGAGCTCTCCCAAATTCAGGATTATGCAGGAAACAACTCTTTGCATCGACCGAAATAGGTTCATGCGTCGACTCAAAGCACCCCAATTTTGACAAACACAAATGCACATAGTATGGGTCGACTGAAGGGACGACGCAAGCTCTCTTGAGAGTAAGACATGAAAATTGATTTTTGTATGAGTCGACCTAAGCATGCTATGAGTCAACTCAAAGACTCAGAACTTGAAAAATGCATATTTTCATATTTTTAGCTACTCCTAAGAGAACCTAATTCATCTTTAACTTGACCAACATGATCAAACTCATATAGAACACACGTAGTGCTCTTTCTATATATACCTAGACATGTTTTGAAAAATGTTTGACACAAGAAAGATAACGTATGCATATGCAACTCGATGATACCGTCCAAAGTACCTTTTTCAAACTATATATGTTTTGACATCATTAAAACAAGTATAACCAAGTATGAGGTACTTTGCCCTCACAAACAAAACATCCATTGACCCAATGATTGTAGTTTCTATCCCAAACTATCATCCCATAATAGCATACTCACAATTCAGTGACATCAATCATGCTCATACAATAGCATATCATCATCACAATTCACATAAATTATCACAACATCATCATCAAGTATTCGCATATTCATCATTCATCAGTTACTTGACAAATTCACAGCATACATTCACGTAATAACTCTGAACTCACACAACTAGACTATTTCACCAAACCACTATCACTATGTAGTTCTACTCGTCAGCTCTCTAAAGCTTCAAACGATGCATCATTTAGACTTACGGAACAAAAGTTATATCATTTTTAGTTTTAATTAAAAAAAATTCTTGTCATTCTGCAATAATAAATTATCAATAAGTGGTAATCGATAGCCGACCCCAAATTTAAAAAAAAACTTAATTTTTAAGTTGGTAATCGATTACCATTAAGTGCTAATTGATTACCACATAACTCATGACAAAAATACTCAGTTTTGGGCATTTAAATCTCTTCCAAAAGCCCATCCAAACATGTTGTAACATATTATAACAACTTATTTCGAAAATATAATATTATACACCAAATAACATGAAATTTCACTCATTTAATCATAGATTTGCATACATTATTCATCAATAGCATCTAATTCCATTGAACTAACACTTTTAATTCATGTTTTCATAAAATCGTGTTATTATCAAACCTTCAAAATAACAACAATGGTGATTATATGATAACACGTCAAAACAAAAAATTGTCACAAATCATGGTACCCGAAATTCATCATTAAAAATAGCTAATAACATGAAAATATCATATACATTCAGAATTTATCAAATCCATATTTCTCTATTGGAGGTTAATGACTCCTCATTCTACCCCTCATGCATATCCCCATTATTGAGATAGTTCTCCCCCTTGACATGATTATCCTAATAGTATTGCAAAAATTTTGACTTTGATTCTCTAAATTCCTTCAAGTTCTGAGCTTTCCCTTGCACTTCTATAGCCTCCTCTCTATTCTCAACTCTGATTTTACGTATGATAGAAAAACTCCCTAAAACTATGTTATCTCTTAGTTTATATAATTAGAGTAATCTAATTAAAATTATAAACTCACCCCTCACTTACTAACGTCCTCACTCTTTCTTCCTCTTTATTTCTCATAATTTTTAGTTCAGCCCCAAACTGTCTATTTTCAATTTAATTAATTAAATTAAAATAAAATATTATTATTTTGATTACTAAAATAAATCCTAATACTTCTAGTCCACTTGTACCAATATATAATTACTCATACACCCTTATCTCAAGGTCACACGCCCCTATCACCCAATTAATTCAATTATCTCACATAATAATTAAATTAAAATACAAATAAATCAATTAAAATAATAACTAGAAAACTGGGGTGTTACAACTCTTTCTCACTTAAAGAATTTTCACCCTCCAAAGTTACCTTAAGAAAACATATTCAGATACGACACCCTCATCTGACTCTCAATATCCTAAGTCACATTTCCACCAGCTGGTCATCCCCAAGCTACCTTCACCAAGACAATTTCTTTACCACGTAACTGCTTCACTTTCTGATCATCTATCTGCATGGGTGATGCCTCAACAGTCAGGTTATCTCTCACATGTGCATCATCCACTTGGATCACATGAGACAGATCCAGAATATACCTCCTCAACTGAAACACATGAAACACACCATGAAGATTAGCAATTGACAGTGGTAAAGTAATTTGGTAAGTCATTTCTCTTATCCCTTACAAAATCTGGTACAAACCAATAAAACATGGAGTGAGTTTTAGAGACTTTAAAGCACGACCAACACCAATTACCGGAGTAACTCTAAAAAACACAAGTATTTTCCTTTGTTTATCATGATAGCTCTTTTGGAGACTCTGTGAAGCTCTCATCTTATTTTGGATCACTTTGATCTTCTCTGTGGTCTTTTGAAAAATCTATGGTCTAATAACAGCACCCTCTCTCGACTCATACCAACATAAAGGTGTCCTACACCTTCTATCGTACAATGCCTCAAACAGTGTCATTGCGATACTCGAACGAAAACTGTTGTTGTAGGTAAACTCGATTAAGAACATATCCCAAGCACCTCTTTTTCTAGCATACAAGCCCTCAACAAGTCTTCTAAGGATTGAGTTGTCTTTTATGTCTAACCATCTGTCTGTGGGTGATAAGCAGAACTCAAATGTAGCTTCGTACCCAAAATGTTATGCAAACTCTACTAGAACCTCGATGTAAACCTCATATCCCTGTCGGGTACAATACGGGATGGAATCCTATGCAAATTGACAATATTCTCAATATACTACTCTGCTAGATTCCCCAATGGATAGTTAAGTTGAATCGGAACGAAGTGAGCTGACTTAGTCAACTTACCCATAATAACCCAAATTGTATAATAATTCTTCACTGTCCAAGGCAAACCAGATACAAAGTCCATTGAAATGTTTTCCCACTTCCACTCAAGGATAGACAGAGGTTGCATCAAACCCAATGAATTCTAATGTTTAATCTTTGGCTCCTGGAAAGTCAAACAAGCATACATGAACTCAACTATTTCCTTCTTTATTCCTAGCCACAAAAACATCTTTGTCAAGTCTTGATACATTTTAGCATCATCAGGATAAATACTAAGTCACTTATGTGACCTTTCTCAAGAATATTCCTCCTAAGTTCGGACACATCTAGTACGCAAACTCTACCTTTGAATCTTATGACACCATTCTCATCTATTTTGAAATCACCACCATGACCTTGGTTAATTAACACTAACCGGTCAATAAATCCTAAGTTGATCTTCTGACCTTTCCTGGTCTCTTCAAAAATACCACTAGTCAGCTTCAGTATGCCCAACCTCACATTATTACGAGTCCTTTCACATCCTAAACTCAGATCTCAAAATTGCTCAATCAATTCCAACTCTCACATCATAAAACTCGACATATGCAACGACTTCCTACTCAAAGCATTAACAATGACATTGGCTTTACCAGGATGGTAATTCAAACAAAAATCATAGTCCTTCAAAAATTCGAGCCACCTCATATGCCTCATGTTCAACTCTTTTTTATCAAATAAGTACTTCAAAATCTTGTGATCACTAAACACTTCAAATCTAAAACCAAACATGTAATGCCTCCAAATCTTAAGTACAAACACAATGGAGACTAATTCCAGATCATGCGTAGGATAATTCCTCTGATGAACCTTCAACTTTCTAGAAGTGTAAGCTATAACATGTATATTTTACATCATCATACCACCCATACCCATCACTGAAGAATCACAATACACCAAAAAAGACTCACTCGGATTCGGCAAAATCAATATTGAACCAGACATTAACTTATTCTTGAGTTCTATAAAACTCTCTTCACACAAAGCATCCCACACATACGCTTGACCCTTTCAAGTCAACTGAGTTAAAGGAATTTCCAACTTTGAAAAGCCTTCAATAAACCTTCTGTAGTAACCAAACAAACCTAGAAAACTTCTGATTTCATTAACAGACTTTGAAGTTTCCCATTGTAACATAACATCAACCTTCGAAGGATCCATAACAATACCTCCACTAGAAATTACATGACATAAGGAGCTGGCTCCTTTCATCTAAAACTCACGCTTAGATAACTTTGCATAGAATTTTTCTCTTTCAAGGTTTACAACATGATTCTCAGATGTTCTTCATGATCTTCATATGACTTTGAATATATCAAAATATTATCGATGAATACAACTACAAATTGATCTAAGTACATATGGAATATTCGATTCATGTACTATGAACACTCTATCCGTGTTAGATACACCAAATGGCATCACTGAATACTCGTAATGACCATACCTCATTTTGAAAGCAATCTTCAGAATATCTTCTGGTTTCACTCAAATATGGTGATAACCGGAATACAAATCAATCTTGCTGAAAACACAAGCACCAACTAATTGATCCATCAAATCGTCGATTCTAGAAAAGGGATAGTTGTTCTTGATAGTCACTTTATTTAGCTGTCGATAATCAACACACAACCTCGTGCTACCATTTTTCCTCTTAAATAACAGCACTGACACTCCCTGCAACAAAACACTCGAATGCACAAACTTCTTCTCAAGCAACTCTTCCAACTATTTCTTCAGCTCACTCAGCTCTGAAGCGGGCATTATATAAGGAGCCATCGATATGGGACTAGTACTAGGTATTAAGTTTATAGAAAACTCTACCTCGCACTCTAGTGAAAAATTACTAATATCGTCAGAAAACACTTCAGGAAAATTACACACCACTGATAATTCACCAATCGTAGCTTTAATGTCAGCCTTCATGGAAGATAATATCATAAACACTTTAGCCTCTTCCTTCATGAACTTATCCACTTACTTAACAGAAACAAAGAACTCATCACTTGCATCCAACTCTAGAAATGACACTGACTTGTCCAATAATTTGCACTCTTGCAATCGGTGGCACGCTGAACCAATTATCCATACTTAAAACATCTCAAAGAAGTAGAAGCTTCTACCCCACTTATTTCAATCTCGCTCTTACAGATAAGCAGTTAGAAAATAAAACGATTACTGACAATGTTTCACATACATGTTGTGTACCAGGGAACAATTGTCATGCAAAAACTTGGCCAGACAGACCAACTAGCCTCTGATACCACTATTGTAATACCTTAACCCTGAAACTTATACAATAAGCATTATATGCTGATTAAAGTGTTACCAACTTCAAAGCATCTCAACTTTATTCAAATAGTAGTGGAAAATCAAATTAAAATACTCGACAAAATTATGTTTGTTCTCAAGTTCAAGATAACATCATAAAAACACTCAAAACATAAATTTGAATTCAACAAGTAAAACAAGCATCTCAGCCCCAATGTTACATGATCATACCATAACCACTAAATAAATAACGAAACTAAATGGAAATAACTTCAAAAGCTATCTTCCACTCATAACATCAACTTCTAATTCTGATTATCTGCAAGATGTCCATGGTGGATAACATTGAAGCAAAGGGGTGAGAATTCACATCAATAATTTAAGCGCATAAGCTTCAAGGTAGAATTCAAATATCTACACATTCATTAATAATCGCACAACAATCAATCTCACACCTAATTCATTATCATACACAACATAATCACATACTGATTCAATTAAATTATGTAATTATACTCACAACTTTGACCAGAATCATATGCGTGTTGTAACATATCATCATCAATTGGTTCACTCAGGAACCGGGTTCACCTTTCTCGAACCCTGAGTCCACCCTGCTCGGATTCAGGAGAAGTCACCAATCCATCCTGCTCAAATTGCAACTTTCCTTTTTCATCAATAACAACGACATGATGAATGCATGTCACAACACATCAATGCAATAACAATATAATGTTTAAAGTCCTCTCTCGACAATAAACAAAACATGCATTGACCCAACGATTATAGTTCCCCTCCCTAACTATTATCCCACAGCAACATATTCACAATTCAGCGACATTAATCATGCTCATACAATAGCATATCATCATCATCATAATTCATCAAAATTATCACAAAATCATCATCATGTATGCACATATCTATCATTCATCAATTACTTCACATATTCACAACATACATTCACGCAGAAACCATGAAGTCATATAACAAAACTATTTTACCAAACCACTTCCACTATGTAGGTCTACGCGTCAGCTCTTTAACGCTTCAAACGGTACATCATTGGAGTTACGAAACAAAAGTTATGTCATTTTCAGTTTCACTTTAAAAAATTCCCGCCATTCTGCAGTAATCGATTACCAATAAGTGATAATTGATTACCGACCCCAAAAACTCAAAGTAAATGAATTTTTAAGCTGATAATCGTTTACCACATAACCCATGACAAAAATACTCAGTTTTGGGCATCTAAATCCCTTCCAAAACCCCATCCAAACATGCTCTAACTATTTATAACAACTTTTTTCGAAAATCTAATATTATACATCAAATAACATGAAATTTCACTTATTTAATCATGGATTTGTATACTTTATTCATTAATAATATCTAATTCCATCAAACTAACACTTTTAATTCATATTTTCATAAAATCATGTTATTCCCAAACCTTCAAAATAACAACTATGGTGATTATATGATAACACATCAAAATAGAAAATTGTCACACATCATGGTACCCAAAATTCATCATTAAAATCAGCCAATAGCATCAATACATCATAGACATTCAAAATTAATTAAATCTCAATTAACTTATTAGAGGTTAAGGACTCCTCATTCTACCCCTCATGCATATACTCATTGTTGAGATAGTTCTCCCTCTTACCTAATTATACTAATAGCAATGAAAAAATTATGACTTTGATTCTCTAAATTCCTCCAAGTTTCTAGCTTTCCTTTGCACTTCTCTAGCCTCCCTTCTATTCCCAACTCTAATTTTATGTATGATATAAAAACTCCCTAAAACTATGTTATCTATTAGTTTATATAATTAGGGTAATCTAATTAAAATTATAAACTCACCTCTCACTTACTAGCATCGTCACTTACAAACAGCCTCACTCCTTCATCCCCTCTATTTCTCATAATTCTCAATTCAGCCTCAAACTCTCTATTTTATATTTGATTAATTAAATTAAAATAAAATATTATTATTTTAATTACTAAAATAAATCCTAATAAATTTACTCCACTTCTACCAATCTTTAATTACTCATACACCCTTATCTCGAGGTCACACACCCCTATCACCCAATTAATTTAATTATCGCACATAATAATTAAATTAACATACAAATAAATCAATTAAAATGATAACTCAAAAAGTGAGGTGTTACAAAAAATCCTTCCATTGTTAATCAACATTTTCACTTCAAATCTTCATTCTTTTGTTTCATCATATAAAAATGAGCAAAAGAAATCGGACTTCCAGGTAAGATCACATTTCAAACCTATTTGATCATAATAAGTTAGCTTTTAGTCTGAAAACATGTGTTGAATTCGCAGATGCATCTTCAGATTGTGTATGAACTCCCCCTTAAGTGCTTATAGTTTTAGCAATTTTTGAGTTTTTTTTCTTGTAATTGTTTTTATTAGATATTGTGCACCCCAATGTTTTCCCCAAACATGTTGTGTCTCCGAATGCCAAATGTGTTGTTGTGAATGAGGTAGATGCTGGAAACCAATTTAAAAATGAGCCAGAGTTTATATTTTATAATCACATGCTTTAATGGATTCATACGGAGGCCTCCAAACTGGAATTTGGTGTGGTAATCGGAAGGTCTAATAATGGTTCAGATATAAGATGTGCATCTATGATAATGATATGCGAAAGAAGTGGGAAATATAAACATCATCTTTGGAATTTTAAACGAGATGACATTGGTTCAAGAAAATGTGAGTGTCCCTTTAAAATGTGAGTGTACCAATATAGCAAGGCGCTAAGGGGGAAAAGTGAAATGCAACAACTATCAAAACTTTTGGATGATAATAGTTATGTTTCCATGTAGCGAACATGCGAGGATGAAGTAACCCTTGGAGATATATTTTGGACTCATCCTTATTCCATCAAGTTATTTAACATGTTTTCTATTATGCTCATCATTGATTAAACGTATTAGACCAACAAGTACAGGCTTCCACTATTGGAGATGATTGATGTTACCTCTACTAAGAAGACTTATTCTGACGGGTTTCATTTTTAGAGAGCGAAAAAAGAGGAGAATGTTAATTGGGCTTTAGAGGTGTTACGGGCAATGTTGAAGGACCAAGAAGAGATGTCGAAAGTAATTGTTATCAGCCGTGATACCTCTTTGATGAATTTGGTTGCAAAGGTATTTCCTACTTCTTATGCATTACTTTGTAGGTATGACATAAAAAAGAATGTGAGAAGTCGGGTTAAACCCGCAGTAGGGATGAAACTGATGAAGGTCGAAGATAGAAAAATTGTGAAGACGGGTGTGATAGTGGAAAATATAATGGATGCATGGAATTTTATAGTAAATTCTTCTACTAAATAGTCATATGCTTATTCCGTTATACATTTCAGGAAGGTGTGCGAGAAATATTCAGATTTTTCGAAATATGTTTAAAGCACAATTTTGGACCATGTAAAGGAGAAAAATGTTTGTGCATGGACTGATCAGGATATACGCCTTGAGAATACAATAAAAACCCGAGTTGAGTATGCCCGTACTACATTGAATAATTGGTTGGGAAATAGTAAGGGCGATTTGTGTAGAGATTGGAACTATGAGAACCAAATGATTTAAAACCAGCATTATGAGATAGAAACATCATTTGGTCAGAGCATCACAGTTTTGGAACACAGATTTAAAGACAACAATCTATTTTTAAGATGGTTGACAACATGTCTCGATCAGGTTTGAATTATATTTTTCATGAAGCAAAATGAGCTGATAATTAAGGCTCGAATAGTGCAAAGTGTCATTGCACAATTGTGAAAACCTATGGTCTCCCATGTATTTGTCTTATACCAATGAAGGTGAAACTTGGTAGCCCGTTAAGAATGGATGAAGTTTGCAGTCACTGAAAAAAGCTTAGGTTTTATGATGATAGTGTCATGAAAGATGGTAAATCGAATATCTCTATTTTGACCGAATAAGAAGTGATACAAGAGAGATTTTTGAAACTCGTTGACAATATGAAAGTCCACATCAAATAACAATTGAGGAATATTGCTTATCCGTAAATTGCTAACTTGAAACCACCCTCTCAACCAATAAAAACAAAAGGTGCTCCGAAGAAGGTCAATCCTATACCGAGTGGAAATTCAACGGTGTGGTCTCTTTCGTATTTTGACCATGTTGACAAAAAGAAATCTAGACTCACCAACTCCAAAATCTTAAAAACGTACTTTTAAATATGCTTGCATTAGCAAACCACTTCTTTTACCGCCTCCACCAAAAATTCCATTCATTGGTGGGATGCTGCTTTTTATGCACAAATACATCGAACGAATCATCAAAGTTGAGAGAGACGGTAATTGCAGTTTTTGAGTTGTTTCGGCTTTGCTTGATAAAGGAGAAGATGATCACAAACTTGTCTTCCATCAACTTATCCATGATTTGAGGACCCATATAGAATCATACACATGGCTTTACGAGAAGAAACAAAATTTTGATGTAATTTATGAGTCTCTTGTTCCTTTCACTAGTGCACGGCATCGGAGGAAAGATGAATGTGCTTCCCTAAAATGGGTCATCTCATAGTAATTGTGTATGATAGAGTGCGTATTAATCTTACAAGATACAGTTTTCACACAAAAAATTCCCACTGCGCACCACCCCACCTCAAAATCAAAATGATCGTATTATATATATTGGGTGGCTTTCAAAATCATGAAAGTTTGTTCGAGTTTATTTGAAATCGGGATGCCTTATACCACTTACATTAGTGGAATGGATGACTCATTCAACAATAAAAGTTGAGACTTAGCTGGACCGATTTGTGGAAAGGATGCAAGAGTTCACCAAATTGAGCGATATTGAAAGACAATCAAATGTACAAAAGTCAAAGGGGGTACCACTCATACTTATAGATTTAGTCAGCGACAAATCTTTCAATTTGTTTTAGTTTTTCATCATCAATTAATTATGTGTAATTATGCATTAATATTAATTAAGTGTAATATATACAAATCATATATTTTAATACATTTTGATATTTGCCAAAAAAAATGTCCATTTGCCAAACAAAACACAGAAGTTGTTTCTGTCTGGTTTAGGAGAGGTTCAGGAGATGCATCTCTAGAATAAAAGAATAGGGTGATACCAGAGACGCATCTATGAAACCTCTACTAATATAAGATAGAATTTCTTAGGTCCATATTTGTCTATAACTACTATAAATATAGGCTTTTGTATCATGTCTCATAAAAATAAAAAATGTCACAAATGTCACAATTGAACATTATCTAGTATGTCACAAATGTCTCCTTTTCCAAAGCGACACCCAGGGGAAAATTTAAGATCAGTTAGTACAACTCTTTTTCAGATCTGCAATATAAAGTGCATAATATCCTACCTTACGGAGATAATCGAAAAATTATAAAGCTCGAGTTTCGTTCACCGTCAATTAACAATTAAGGCAAGATTGAGTTCAACAACTATGAGCTCAAGATGGATGCAGATGTAAGGACTATGTGGATTATATTTTTGTATTTCAAAAAAAAAGTTATGATCAACCTGGAAGCAAATATTTCAAGATCGGTCGAAGATATTGTGAAGATGTTGAAGCGTCCACCGGTATATTGAAATGTAATATTTGATTTTATGTTAACATCATTTATGTAATGTTGATTTTATGTTATGAATGGTAATTTAACTTTGTTAAAAATACAACTTTATGATTTTTCTACTTCTGTTTGTGCTTCAGTATGCTACGAAGATGCATCTTCGAATCGAAAAATGTCACACTCCTACGCCTCAGAATTTACCTAGGGTGTGTGTTTGGGATGCGTCAAGAGATACATTTCTGGAATCTAAGGATATTTTTGTATTTTCACGTGGTTCCCATTAATATATAGGGTGAATTAAGAAATCCATAAAGTTTAATGTGTTATTTTTATCATATGTTGGACCTTGGTGATGCAATGTAATAATAACATGTGTTTTAGACAGTTCAAAGACTCATTAAAACTTGCTCAATTCACTAATGTATAAATAGCCATTCACTTCAATGCTGAAACTACTTCATATAAGCTCATTGTTGTGCTATTTATATGTGCGAGAATACATATCAAAATAGCATGACAAATGAGGCTAGAACATGATATAGTTGTGTATGCTTACAACATCGAAATAAACATAACTAAGCTAAGGAATAAATTCATAAATATCACAATAGCATTTGTGCATGTATTTACTAAGTTTTGTATTACCTTTTAGTTATAACTCTTTATCCAAAAAGCAACTAGATTTCAAATGTTCCTATTTACTTTTTATTCATATTTATCATGAGTTCCACTTATTAAAAGATGCCTTAACATTAATAAGATTTTACTTATTTTCAGGATGATTAGTCAAATAAATAAATACATGATAATAAAACATATGATAAAAAAGCATCATTAAAGTCACATCACATTACACAAGATTATTTTTCATTAAACTTCATAGAGTTTACATCACATTTGTATGTTCTTTATATTGTTGATGGCTTAATAACTCTCATGTTATACTCTAAAGTATTTGTTTGGGAATTTGAGTTTGATACTCAACTATCATATCCCTAGTCATGAAATTTGTGAAGCTATATTTTTTATCTTTGGCTAATATCTGCTGAAATTTTGGTATACAGATCTCAGATGTCCCAAGAGATGTCGAGACATTGATCTCTGCTTAACTAAACAAGGACAGAACAAGAACATTATGATATCTCAAAGTCATAATAGTGTCATGATAGATGTTTCAATGTCTTTTTGAACATATATTTGAGAGTATAAGAAAAACAGAAATATAAAACAGAATGATAAATAACACCAAGATATGATGACCCAGTTCAGTCTACAACAACATCTACATCTGGGAGCTACCAAGCCAAGAATGAATTCACTATTAGCAGTGTTAATTCAGAGCTAAAAAAACCTCCAATTTACAACTCCTCACTTAATCCCTACCCAGTGCAACTTCTACCTAGAAACCCATCTAGATAAGAGAAATCCATCTCAATTTCTAAATCACATCAGTGATATCTAACAGTCACAACCTCCGGTAACTGTATCAAACTGTTCAATTGAAAGACATCCCTTTCAATACAATATTTAGTCAATACTCATGAATAACACTAATAGTTGAATTTTCTTAAAAGCTTCATCCAAAAACAGTATACAATTCATTACCTACAGGTTTCTGAATATGAAAACTATGTCTACCACAATGTATCAAACCTGATACAAAGGATGACTTACAATACAAGAAAGCCACACGACTCTCAAAACCCTAAACCCTTATCTTTTTAATTTACAAAAGTCTTAACAAGGATTCCTACTTTGCTTTAGGTCTTGGTCTTCCTTTTATAATATTCAACATCCTATGGGCTTCGAAATCTCTGTCCAATCATTCCTTGATCCATGTTCTGATTGCACCTTAAATATTGGAACAGATATGCAACAAACCTGTTGTATCAGAACAGGATGTCGAGTCCACAAGATAGGACATCTTGTCTGACATATTGTTCTTTACATATTTCTTCATGTTAGAACATCTTGTTCAACATCATGTTTTACTAAAATTTGGTCAAACCTTAGAGCCTTCAATCTCCCTTTTTTGAGAAATTTTGGCTAAAACTCCTTTTTCACAATAAACCCAGAAAAGTGTCTAGAAGGAGTAGAAAGTCCTGAAGTCATTTCAGCCAGCCTATGAAGAGTCTAGCAAAAAAAATGTGACTCCTGAAATCTTTCATTCTTCCTGTACAACATACACCACCTATTATACGACGAGTACCCTGAACCCTGGTGTACATGAGGAAGAAGATGCAAGACACTCTCCCTCAAAACCAATCCTAATTTACCACCCTCTATTATCTATATCAGGACTTAGAGGATCAGACCTCAATTCTGGATGACTCAGAACACAGGACACAACAATGTTCATAACTCAGATCACAAGACACAAAAAGAAGACTCTGAACAAAAAGGAACTGAGACACAGACAAGATGTTAAAGCATCCTATCCAACATCCTTGCCAAACAACTACAAGAATACACTCAAACCACACAATAAGATCAGTCATGTGTTGCAAGGAACAACACACAACTGAGATAGACACACAATCTATCTCCCCCTTTTTAGCCAAAATTTGACAAAGATGTCCAAAGCAGTTCCATACACAAATAGTACTCGCCCAAACCCAGACAAAAGCCATAAAGACTCGACACAGACAAACAAACACAACCTGAGACAAAAGAAGCAAGGACCCCTTTTAAATACCTGAGCAGTTTTCTTAGGAATTAACGAGCCATTGAAATAACCGAAAAACAATTCAATGAAAGGGTAAATTGAGTAAGGTAATTTCAACATAAATGAGTGTGCACTAGCCAACTCAGTTTTGACTGTTTCTTCTTTAATGAGAATCGTCCAAAGACTATGCAGGTACCGAAGAAACATATTTTGCATGCCCTTTTTAAGGCACGTTTTCCACCGTCCAAGTAACACCGTCCACATAGACCCCACAAGTCCTAAATAATGTCCTAACACCCCGTCAGTCCTTTTTTACTCTTTCTTGTAACTTTTGAAGCATAGTCACAATGCCTTCCAATGAAATCCAAGCATACTTCTTTCAATCATAATTAGAAGATCCTAACCATGATGTCAAGACAATATTGTTGACATCTCCCATTTATCAACAAAAGCTCCCATGGACCTTATCCCTATCTGCAGAGAAAAATAAATTCTTCCAGACAATATCCAATCCTATTTCCCAAGTCTCTTATAAGAATCATGAATATAGTTGAAAAAATTCAATAGCCTTAATAAGTCAAGCTCACAAGTAGAACTTACTAAGCTAAAGTATCATCACACAAAGATGTTAAGACTTTTAGTTTGACATCACAATCTCACATGAACATCTTCGTGCTAATGAGAGAGAAAAATCAGGATCACAATTCTTGTACCATAACCAATAAACTCTTAGATTGAGATCAAATAAAACCATCGATCACTCTTCCCCTAAACATATCCACACAATGTAAAAATCTATTTTGAATCTTACAGCCATAGATAACCTTGTTCTTTGAGAATAAATCCAATCAAACCTGGAATGCTTACATCCCTGAAAGAGACATACAAAATCTCTTAACTCCTTGGTTAGCCAAGATGTCATCCATACTTGGAAGACATCCAACCCCTTCACCCTATGAAGAGAGTTATATCCTCATCCTGCTTCCATCTCAAGATTTAGCCTGATACAATCTTTACTAGAGATACTTCCAGCAGAACCTACCATCTACTCAAAGATAATCAGAACCCACATAGTCTTGACCATACTCAACAATGAATAGATAATTCACTTCTGATTCAACTGGTGAGTAACAAACTCCACACCATAACCTCCAAATTATCTCCCATGGATAAAAAAAATTCCTTTCTGGAGAGATAATCAACTGAGGTGATGTTTTAAGCATAAGTTAAGACATCAGCCTCAATCATACGAACTATCTACTTTGGTTATGGAGTCAACATACATAGGAATAACTATTTGTATGATAATCCATACATTTCCCTTTGGAAGAGACAGATGAGGATCCCAATAGATCACAGTTGCAGCAGCTCATAGACCATCAGAGAAGGCAGAACACCACAGAGAGAAATAAACTCTCACAAACCTCATGAAGCTTCAACTCAGAAGCACAATGTTCAGACATCCTGTCATAAGCATACTTCTCAACAATATTTTCTTCTCTTATTCCCTTTAGTCCTCTATCCTTCAAAACTCCATCTTGCAAGACCATAATAACTCTATAAGATGCAATACATTAACATTTACGAAGGCTAATGTTCCTGCAAAAGCTCGAGCATGTAGTTCCTTGAGGCTCTCACAAATAACTATGGTTATTTGACACATCTTCCTTCAAAGAGACCAATAAAACCCTTTCATAGAGTCCTTGATCAAAATGGAATCACAATAGGACTGGAACTTCCAGTGCTAAAATCTTCTTACTCCAGATAGAAATTTGGATCACTCATACCAAATAACTTAAGATGAAACTCCAAGAAGAAGATATGAATACACCAAGCAATAAACAACTCCCTTGAGCTTTTACTATTGCATGATTCACAAAGGTTGAGATATACTTTAGCACCAGCCATATAGATGAAGAGCACATAAGCCTAAAGAGACCAACCTTTAACAAAAAAAACTTCAGTGCATACTATCTGCCGTTAGCATGAACATTCTAATGTTCATCACAATGTCAGGATATTTGAATGACATTAATGGATTGGCTAGCCAATTGATGATCCACACAGAGTTCCACCTTAGTTGATACAATTTTGAGGATCTATCCCTTTTAGGCTTCCAAACAACATCTCACATTGAAGAACTTCTCCACCACTTTGAGTTCATATACATGATGACAGTCTGCTTCAATCACAATTCTCCAAGAGAATCATCCACACCTAACCTTAGAAGAGGTAGTCATAGGATAGACACAACTATTTATAAGATCACTCAGATCCAGTTTTGAAAGACCAGAAAAATCTCTAAGATGTCAGGGTGAATGTCCTAGACAATTTTCCTTGACTTCCATATGCACAGAGTCAGGTAGAGATGTATTCATCGTCGTCCACTAGGAATTAGAACACATACTCCTATAGGAGATACAGGAACATAGCTTTTTCACCCATGTGCGTTTAAAACTATCCCAACGAATGTTCATCAAGATGACCATGAGTTAATCTTGACTTCCACCAGCACACCTATCCATAACGACTTTCTTGGATAAAGACTTCGTAGACTGCAAACCAAATGACTCTTCAAGACCAATCTGTAGAAGATTCCCAACATTATTGATAAACATACATTTGTTTATCATCCTGAAAATATGCTACATCCATCATTTGTCCAAGAAGTTCACTCCTTGGATCAACAAGATTCTGCACACACTCTTCTGAAGTGATGTTTCAATTTCTGGTTGAACATCAGTTCCTTTTCCCATGAACAAATCATTGAAATTGGTTCTGAAGTCAATACAAGTATTACATACCTTGATTACATTTAAGGACAAGAAAAAGACCTATTGAGAACTCCACAAATGATAATGACTGTATCCATTCTTTAAGACAAATCAGATACATAGAAAAGGTTCTTGAGTTCTTGCAACTGTCTGAAGCTGCACCTTCAGGTGTGACATTTTGACATCATCTTTCTTGAACACCAACCAAAATGATAACCAATTAAATACTTGCTAAGGCCACAAATAGCAATTAATTTTAAATCCCAATTTTGTATTCTTCAGTCACAACATGACATAAGACACTCCTCCTTACTCTAGAAACAACCTATAAACACGGCATCAAGTGTTTACCAAATCCATAGATCGTGAATTTGATTAATAAGGCCTCAACTCAACCTTTTCCTCCTATTAGCCTTCATGGTATTGACACTGTCTCCCAAGAAACATAGGAAGATCCTTCAGTGAAAGGCAGATCACAATGCTTGCTTCTTTAAATAACTCCCATCTAGTGATGAAATGAACATCTAGAGAGACTGACACCATCTTCCGCAAGCCAGGTGAGATTCCAGAACATTTTAAAAGGCACCATGCATAACAATAACATCATTATCAGCAATAGCAGAAGAATCTACACAGAAGTATCAGTCAACCAACAGAAGTTGTCAGGCTAGATTCAGAAAGTTATCCTCCTAGCTTCCAACCCCCTTGAACACAACATTAAAGGATGGTCTGATCAAACAATATCTTTCCTTGTTCAAAAGACCAGAAAGTATCTTCCTTAGAACTTATCCAAAAATAGAGCAGGATGCCCACTTTGATACCAATTGAAATTATGGTATACAGATCTCAGATGTCCCAAGAGATGTCAAGATATTGATCTCTGCTTAATTAAATAAGAACAGAATAAGAACATTCTGATATCTCAAAGTCATAAAGTGCCATGACAGATGTTTCAACATATATTTGTATAAGAAAAACTGAAATATAAAAAAAATGATAAATAACACCAAGATATAATGATCCAGTTCGGTGTACAACAACACCTACATCTGGGGGATACCAAGTCAGAAATGAATTCACTATTAGCAATATTAATTCAGAGCTAAACAACCTTCGGTTTACAACTCCTCACTTAATTCCTATCCAGTGCAACTTCTACCTAGAAACTCATCTAGAAAAGAAAAACTCATCTCAATTCCTAAATCAGATCAGTGATATCTAACAGTCACAGGCTCTGGTGACTATATCAAACTACTCAATTGAAAGACACCTCTTTCAATATAATATTCAGTCAATACTCATGACTAACACTAATACTTGAATTTTCTTAAAAGCTTAATCCAATAACAATATACAATTCATTACCTACAGGTTTATGAATATGAAAACTATGTCTACCACAATGTGTCAAACCTGATACAAAGGGTGACTTACAATTCAAGAAAGCCACATGACTCTTAAAACCCTAAACCCTTATTTTTTTTACTTTACAAAAGTCTTAAAAATGATTCCTACTTTGCTCTAAGCCTTGGTCTTCCTTTTATAATCTTCAGCAGTCCATGGACTTCGAAATCTCTGTCCAATCATTCATTGATCCATGTTCTGATTGCACCTTAAATCTTGGAACAGATCTGCAACAAATCTGTTGTATCAAACCAGGATGTCAAGTCCACAAGATAGGACATCTTATCTGACATATTGTTCTTTACATATTTCTTCATGTTAGAACATCTTGTTCAACATCATGTTTTACCAAAATTTGGTCAAACCTTAGAGCCTTCATCTGCATTTGATGGATTTTTAACTTGGTTCCAAACAGACGAAGTTTGTGATATTTTTGAAGCTATCTTTTTTATCTTTGGCCAATATCTATGTTTGATGGCTTTTTAACTTGTTTCCAAACAGACGGGAAATTCTTATTTCACCCTATGGAAAACCAAAAATGCCCCTCAGATTTTCGAGATACATCTCCGGACGCATTATGCACCATTTTTATGAGGCACCAAACGAGTGTCACCCTAAATTAGCACAAAAAATTATTCCAAAGATGCATCTCCGGGTATTTTCAACAAATATATTGATAGTTAAGCAGCCCCGTGAATTTTTCGGAGATGCACCTATGGAGGTTTAGGGTGGGACTTTAAAAAAAATTTCACCTTCGCATGTTAAATATTTTCAGATATGCATCTCCGAAGTAAGTTGGTAAAACATTCGCCTGCATGATCACATACCAATACATGTTTTCTACTTCAAACCCTTACCAAAAACCCTTCCATTTCAAATCACATTTTGACTCCAAATCTCCATTCTTGTGTTTCATCACATAAAAGGGAACAAAGAAAGCTAGAATTCTAGGTAAAAATCATTTATTTCAAGTATCATTGCTCACATTAATCTTGTTTTAAGTCTGAAAACGTGCGTTTAATCCGAAGATACATTTCTAGAATTTGTATGAACTCATCCGGAAATACATCTCTGGTATTTGTCTGTTATCATTTTTCAACTCTGTTTACAGTATTAGCACATATTATGTGTTTTATTGTAACTGTTTTCATTAGATATGATGCACCCCAATATTTTCCCCAAACATGTTATGTCTCCGGATTCAAAAGGTGTTGTTGTGATGGCGGTAGATGTTGGCAACCAATTTTAAAATGAGCAAGAGTTTGAATTTCATGATCACATGCTTCAATGGATTTGTACGGAGGTCTTCAAGTGCGATTTGGTATGGTAATTGAAATGTCTGATGACCGTTTGGATAGAAGATGTGTACTTGTGACAATGACATGTGAAAGAAGTGGATAATATAGACATTTTCTCCGAAATATTAAACGAGATGACACGGGTTCAAGAAAATGTGAGTACCTTTTTAAGTTGCGTGCTTATATGTTAGCAAATAAAAAATGAAGATTTAATGTCATATATGACTTACATAACCATGACGTGTGTGAAAAGTTAGTCAATCATTCAATTGCGTGTTGCCTTATGCCGGAAGAGAAGGAATGCGTTTCAGACATGACATTGAATTTGGTTCAACCAAAACACATAGTTGCAACTTTAAAACATAAAAGATTCTAAAATATCTCAAATATCAAACAAGTGTACAATATTTGATACCAAAATAACAAGACGCTAAGGGCGAATCCTCAATGTTGAGGGTGACGGTACTTGCGATTATTGAGTTGTTTCGACTTTACTTGGTAAATAATATAATCATACACTTGTCCTCCATCAACTTATCCATGAATTGAGAACCCATAAAGAATCATAAACGCGGTTTTACAGGAAGAAAGAAAACTTTGATGCAATTTGTGAGTCTCTTTTTCATTGCATTAGTTAACCGGCACAGTAGAAAAAACAGATGTGTTTCCCTTGAATGGGTCCTCTCATAGCAAGTGCGTATGATAGTGTGTATATTGATCTTACAAGATACGGTTTTTTGAAAACTTTTTTTCCACTGCGCACTGCCCCACCTCAAAATTCAAATGATTGTATTTTGTGTATTAGGTGGCTTTCAAAATCACGACACTTTGTTCAAGTTTATTTAAAACAGGGATGTCCTATACCACTTACATCAGTGAAGTGGGCGACTCATTCAACAACAAACTCCGAGACTTGGTCGGACCAATTTGTAAAAAAGATGCAAGAGTTCGAGAAATTGAACAACGTTTAAAGAGAATAAAATGCACAAAGTCAAACGCGGTACCATCCATACTTATAGATTTAGGCGATGACAAATATTTTGATTCGTTTTAGTTTTTCGTCATAAATTAAGTTTATGTAATTGCGTATTAATATTAATGAAGTGTAATATATACAATTTTAAGTATTTTAATACATTTTGATATTTGGCAAAAAAAATTGTCCATTTGCCAAACAAAATACACAAGTTCTGTTTTCTGCCTGATTTAGGAGGGGTTCCGGAGATGTATCACCGGAATAAGATAATAGGGTGATACCATAAATGTATCTCCGAAACCAGCATCGATACATGATAGAATTTTTGAGGTTCACATTTGTCTAGAACGTCTATAAATTTAGGGGTTCTTATTTTTTATTTCATACAAATAGAAAATGTCTAAAATATCACAAATGAACATCATCTGATATGTCACAAATGTCTCCTTCCCCAGCATGACACCCGAGCAAAAGTTTAAGTTCAAGTAGTACACCTCTTTTACAGATATGCAATACAAAGTGTATAATCTTCTACCATACGGAGATAATCAAAAAATTGAGAAGCTCGAATACCGTTCACCGTCAATTATCAACGAAGACGAGATTGACTTCAACAACTATGAGCTCAAGACGGATGCAAATATAAAGACTATGTAGAATATATTTTTCCATTTCGAAACAAAATTTTGGATCAAGTTGGAAGCGACGATTTCAAGATCGATCAAAGATATTGTGAAGATGTTGAAGCGCCCGTATGGATATTGAAATGTAATGTTTCATTTATGTTGATATCACCTATGTAATGTTGGTTTTATGTTATGAATGATAATTTTATTGTAAAATTCACTTTTTTTAAAAGGCTCATTCCTAAAACGTCACTCAGAATTGACATGTTTTGTGTGTTTGAGGTATGCATCTTCAAAATCTATGAACATTTTAGTATTGTCACATGGTGCAGCATTAGTAATATATAAGGTGCACTAAAAAAATCCCCCAAATTCTTAAAAATTTAACAAATTGCTTCGGTAATATGTTTTTTTTTCACATTCCATTGATTCAACAACAATTGCTTGATTTGTGGTAATGAAAACCCAAGAGGGACACAATTCACAGTTTTTTGGAACAATTATTTCTTCCGAAGACCAATGTTTTTGACGATCCAATAGCTTTATTGCTCACTTGAATCATCTAGAACAATTGTACATGGTACATGTACAGTATAGAGCTATTAGATATAAGAGAGGAATATTGAACTGACTCTGCTGGGTAGACTTACTATAACCAACCAACGTCTAGGCAATGGAATGTAGACAAATTATTCCTTGCCCATGTGGACATCGTCCCCAATAGCCAATATCCTGTTCTGAAATTATACAATACATTTTTAATCGGAAACAAAGCGTATTGTAACATTATACTAAATCATCTCCATGTAAAGCTATATGCTTGATTCAATGGAAAACAAGAGAAACAAAAAACTACAGTAACCAGTGATCTATTATTCTATAATATCTAACATTATAAAGTTCATCAAGTAAATTGTTTTTAAAACAGAGTCCCCTATCTGCAAGGTCACATTTTCACGTATTCGAAAGATTATTTGGCAAGTTCTATCCTCATGAACTGAGCTCCACAAATAGGCTGGCCTGAGGATGCAATCCTGCTTCCTTTAATGACAGTGTCAACTTTTCTTGTCCATAAACAACCCGAGGAAAACTAGAGACTAGGCTGTAATTCTCGACTTCTAAACAACCCAATGAATCAACATAGTCATACAATGATTGAATTGTCACTGTGCTGTTGAACCTCCTTTCCTTGCGTACACCATTTGGAAACCGTACCAAAACCTAATAATTTTGATTGGAAGAGAAAAAAATAAAAATGAGATGTCATTCAAATTAAACATAATGAAACAAACTAAGCTGAAAAAAAATGAGAAACTAATACAGTAGTGAAGATAAAAAGTTAAACCGTATCTGAATTGAAGGTAAGATCTCGCATACAAGTTAAACGATACAAACAGAACAAATATATGAACTAATGACACAAGCCAAGTACGGGGTAAAGCACTACAGGAGAAAAGTAAAATCTTGGCCGAATCTTCATATGCTTTACCTGTGTAACATTTGGTCCTTTTTCAGGTTCTTCACCAAGAGACTGAGCTTTCTCTTCACGTAATTTCGCTAATGCTGCTTGTTTCTCTGCAGCTTCCCGTGCTGCTCTTTCACGAGCCTCCTCTTCTTCCTTAAGCTTTCTCTCAGCTTCAGCAGCTTCCCTTGCAAGACGCTCTTCTTCTTCTCTTCTCTGCCGTTCCCTAGCCTGAACATAAACACAGCATTAATCCAGAACAACAATAACAGTGCTAAACTTGAAATAAATGCCTAAGAAAGGGAAGAAATTGGTAACAGGGAAAATCGCAAATCATGGGGTAGAGACCACAGATAACTGACATAAAAAATAACCATACAGTACAAAAGACATACTTGATCCGCTTCTAGTGCAGCCCTGTATGCAGCATCTTGCTCTTCTCTTAAGCGTGCATTATTTCGTCTTTCTTCTGCATCAAGCCTTGCTGCAACAAGAACTGGGGAACTTTCTTCAAGCACTCTCTGAAGTGTAACTAACATCTCCTCGGGGGATTTTGGACCTTCAACCTAAATTGAGTTAAATAGATTGATAAACTACAATAATTAATACATAGCACGTCCAATTTAGTAAAACAACGAAGATGACTTAATATTGATAAAACATGTAAATAGTACAGCCTTAAATCTCGATCGAAAAAGTACTATTCATATTGAACCTAGACACAGTTACAACTTATAATGAAGTATTTTATTGCATAACCATTTGACACCACCAATTGAAATCTTCCTCATTATCCCCAGCATTTTCATAACAAGTGAAAATGAAGAAAATATGTGAGAACGCACTTTGATTTGGACGGATAATTCCTGCAGCTAACAAGTCGTTACCCCGCTTTTCTATCTCATTCTTGTGGTAATGTGGATACCAATATAGACGAACATTCACAGGTTCGTGCCCTTCTAACAAACAAATAGTATGTGCTTGTTTCCTCTCGGGTAGCTACATTGTGGTTAATTGAAAATTTCAGCAAACTTACTCAATAACTGCTCTACCTCCTTTTTCTGGGAATTATTGAATTCTTCATTAGCCACTCCTTGACTTTCAGTGGACATATACAGCCCATCAACTTCATGTCTTGAATGAGCTAAAAAAGTATGTAATGCCCCCTGCTGCTCAACGTCATTCCCAACCCCATTCAACTCCACCCAATCACCATTAAATTTGAAACACATCAGCTGATGCATCCAATCCACCCACATCTCTCCCAACTTAGTCAACAACCATGCCATTCCTAGTACCAAGTCAATGTCATCCAAATCAAACAACAAAGCTGTTACAGTAAGCTTTACCTTCCCAATATCAATGGTCAAATTTCTACACTCACCCTGAGTCTAAGCTTGAAAACCATCGCATGTCTTCACTGGTATTGTATCATCCACCTTCCACCCCATAGCATGAACTAGATTCTTTGAACCACCTAGCCTATTTAATACAACCAGATACTTACTACTTTGTATTCCATATTCCTCTCAGGTACTTTAAAATTTTTAAAGTTCAAATATATCTGTTTCACTCCTTCTAATTTTATTCACATTCGGGACATACACTTTGAGCCTTTGCCTTTCTTATGTACACCTTTTAAACTTTGTTCCTTAAATTTGTGTGTGATTTGAATTGTTTTAACTAAATTATGTTCTTTATATGAATATACATGCAATATATATCAGTTAGTAAAATTGGTTACGATACTCCGATTCACGATTTTGTGACCCCTCTCCAGTCCCGCATAGAATCTCGATTTTGACTACCTTGGTTTCCAGGGACCAATTCGATGGAAACCAGAAAATCAAGTAACAGAAAAACAATTCAATTGGTAGGAATGCTTGTCTATT
Organism: Lathyrus sativus; assembly: GCA_963859935.3. Classification (NCBI taxonomy): domain Eukaryota; kingdom Viridiplantae; phylum Streptophyta; class Magnoliopsida; order Fabales; family Fabaceae; genus Lathyrus; species Lathyrus sativus. Next base: position 519,749,783 of record OZ012740.1, on the reverse strand, counting down.
ATTGATGAGGAAATAGAAAACAGTAGAAGGGTAATACTCTCCCTAACTACCCACAGAGCAAAATGCTCCACAGAGAAATACTCTCTGCCTAACAGAATGCAAAAATAAACTTCTGCATGAATCTTACCCCACTCTTCCACTATTCTTATAACAGAAAATGCAATTACCCGACTCACCTCATTCTGACCCTACTGCCACGTCAGCAGTGATCCCTACTTTCTATTTTTTCTCCCGTGTACCTTCCACATTTTAGGTCCTGTGACTCTATCAGTTTCTTTATTTACCTTCCACACTTCAGGTCATATGACTCTATCAGTTTCATTATTTGATTTATAAAATATTTTATGGGTTTTGAGTTATTTGTTTAATTTTACATTAAATATATGTTTATACTTATTGTATGTAATTTGACCAAAAAATTATCAAATAGCTGTCATCCTGCTATATGCTATCCCACTTTTAGGGTCAGCCGCTCCGCGCCACTATCCAAGATTGATTACTTTGAGTATATATCAAATATAGGTTGCGAACATATGAATGTAATTCATCTTAAACATGCGCAAAATCGTCATGTTAATACTATATTATTCAATATTCAGATTTGTTAAATGTGTTTACAAGAGATCACCAACAAAATTAGTTTATTAAGACATCCCTAGGGAGTAAATAGATTCCCACAATAAGAGAGGACGAGGAGGCTGCAATGGAAGAATGATATTTTCATATCGATCAAATTACAGAAGTGGAGAAGGCTGCAGCAACTTTCTATATAAAGGAAAGATAACTTAACTTATCCAAAAACTAATAATGGCATCAAGTCAATCTTATTGATATTTGGTTGAAAGAAACTCGAATCCTAATTATCATTACAAATATTGATAAATTGGCCCAGGTGTCTCCAATATCAAAGAGAGAATTTCATAAGAACTAAACCCATCAGACTCATTTCTTTTGTTTTATCTAGAGAAAACATATATTGCAAAAGAACTTGCTACTTAGAGCTTGGCATAATTAGGATTTCAAGACATTATTTTCCCCTTTCCCTGTCTTCTATGCTCATGTACAAGGGTGTCATATTAACACCGGCTTTAGCAGGCTAAAATTGTACTCGAGAATAGGGGCTTTCACCATTTTCTATCTTCTTTTCCTTTACAAATCACTATCACCCCCAATCCTTATCATTTTAACTGAATAATCTAATCCCGGGGTGCTCTTAAACCCAAACCAAAATATCTGGTTTCATTACCACACCAAACACACGGTCATTTTAGCCACATAAACTATAAGCATAATTTAAACATAAAAACATAAAATCCCATGAAGCCATTTGCATCCATTTTAACCAACGAATTTACTTCACAGAAAGAGATCCGCTGAACCAACAGCAAAAGAACTAAAAAAAATAAGGCACCGTATTAATGTGATGTAAAACCAGTACCTGTTGAAGGAGTGCAATTCTCTGATTAGTTGCAGCCATAACAAGAGCACAAAAAGGAAACCTAGAAGCCTTCAAACTATTACTCATCTTAAAACCTTCACTAGCACGAATACTACCACCCCAGCATACAAAATTCTGATTCACAAACTCAGCAAAACCATCTGAACAAAGCGTCCTCCGACAAAACAACGGTGTATCAGGATGATCAGGAGAATGCAAGTAAACAAACAGAAGCTTAAACGAATTCCTCGACCTCTGAAGCGCATCCATGAAACCCTCACTCACAAAATTAGGTTTCGTCGTTCCATAATCCCTCTCAAAAGCCGCAACAAAATCCATGGCTTCAGTGGTCGCCGCCGACACAGAAACCAACGGCGCCGAAGCAGATGAAGAGGAACTTGCAGAGCCAGAGCCCGATCCCAAGCCCATGAAGCCCAACGAATATGAAAGGACACCACCAGCAGCCCATAATCCCAAACCAACTGCGCCAGAAATTAACCCTAGACTACCAGAAATCACAGAGACTGGTAATTTGATAATCTTCCAAGCCAATCCGGGAGGTGGCGGAGGAAGAGGCGGTTCCGATTGGGAAGATGATTGTAGATTGTTATTATTATTAACATCATCGCCGCCAGGGGCGGTGGTTGGGTTCGAAGTAGTGGTAAAAGAAGAGATGGCGAGTTCGAGGTCCCAACCATGAGCGGCGAGGATCTCAGTACAGAGGTCGACATCTTCCAAACCGGTGATCGCTTGGAAATACGCCAATTTATCGGCTACATCTGCCATTGAAAGTGAAAACCCTTGACACCGACAATAGAGAATTAAGAACAGAGTCGGAAGCGCTTTTTTTGTGAATCTATTTGAATTGAATAGAAGTGGAACTAGAAGAAAGAAGCGCGTTTGGATCAATTTGTAATAAAATCGATTTGATTCTGAATTCGTCGTTCACCACAGCCACAACTTCGTTTTTCTTTATCGTTCTCTTCTCGTCTCTAAGGTGTGTACCTATGAGGGGCTTAATTGTAATTCGTCATTTTCAAGTGGCCCAGCATTTTTAATTTCCGCTTTTACCCGAGATTATTTATTAAATTAAATTTTAAAAATATAATTGGTGTTAAATTTTTTGAAAAATAATCTTCCCATTCAAATATTATTATACTTAAAAAGCAAGATATCATTGAAATAGAGGATAAATACTCTTACCTGATTACAAACAATTTAAAAACATCCAAATTAACTTTGTTGTGCATATGTTGTCTCAAACCTAAACCTAGATAATAAAAAAAAGTTGTGTTAGACATTTGTCAATTAAGATAAACTTTTGTTAAATTTCTATGGCGTTAATCAAATACATAACAACATGAATCGTTGAGATTGTTCTTTAAAACCAACACATTATATAGTTAAAGTATAATGCAAATAAGAAAGGGTCCTTATTGGGTGTAGTAAAAACAAGTAAGGGTTTCACATTTTCGTGAACAAATGTAGGTAAAAATAAATATCCTCTGTTAAGAATAAATGGTATGTTAGATCAATTGAAAATAGCATGTGTGTTTTCAAATATTGACTTTTGGTCGGACTATCATCAAATTGATTTAAAAGTATTGAAGATTCAAAAATTGTATTCAAAATCCGGTATGATCATTATGAATTCCTTGTAATGCCATTTGGAGTGACGGATGCATCTTCTATTTTTTTAGATTATATGAATAAAATTTTCTAGTCTTATTTAGACCAGTCTTTGGTGATATTCATTGATTATATTCTTATTTATTCTCGTACTCCACAAGAATGTGGAGAACATTTAAGAATAATTGTGTCAGTGTTGCGGAAGAAATAATTGCTTGCAAAGCTAAGTAAATGTGAATTTTGGATGACCGAAGTTAAGTTTCTTGGTCATGTCATATCACAAAGAGAATGAGCAGTAGATCCATCTAAAGTTGAAGCATTTATTAATTGGGAAAGACTAAATAATGCTTCCAAAGTCAGAAGTTCCTTGGGATTGGCAGGTTATTACAGAAGGTTCATTAAAGGGTTTTCTCAGTTGGTTTTACCGATGATTCAACTTACTCGAAAGGAGATTCCTTTTTATTGGGACTCAAAGTGTGAGCAAAGTTTCATAAGTTTAAAGGAAAGGTTGACTACCGCGCCTGTTTTTAATTATTCCAGATCCTAGTAAGCCTTACGAAGTATTTTGTGATGCCTCTAAGAAAGGACTAGGTGGAGTGTTAATGCAAGGCAGTGAAGTTGTAGTGTATGCTTCTCGTCACTTGAAGACTCACGAAGAGAACTATCCAACACATGATCTTGAGTTAGCGGTTGTTATTTTTACCTTGAAGGTGTGGTGTCACTACTTGTATGGAGTACACAATGAGATATTTAGTGACCAAACGAGTTTGAAATATCTATTCAATCAGAAGGAGTTAAATATGTGACAAAGGAGATGGATGGAATACTTGAAAGATTTTGACTTTGATCTAAAGTGTCATCCAGGTAAAGCGAATAAAGTTGCAGATGCATTAATTCGGAAAGAGATACACAAGGATGAATTGCTGGTGTTAGAATATGCATTGTGAAAAAGTTTTGAGACCTTAACCTCCAGTTTGCTTGAACCCAGAATGGTGTAATGATGATAAATTTGAATGTTACTTCTAACTTAAAAGAGGAAATTCATCAAGGATAATTGTGTGATGTGAAATTATAAGCGATGTCAATTCAACCAGGTTTTACTCAAGCTATAGACGGAGTTCTTCTCTTTAATCAAAGGATTTGTGTGCCGAATGATGCAGAGTTAAAAAGAAGATTTTTGGAGGAGGCGCACAAAGTTGTGTTTACCATTCATCTAGGTTCATCAAAGATGTATCAAGACTTGAAAAAAAACTATTAGTGGCCTGGTATAAAAAAAGGATATTGTTAAGCATGTGTCTGAATGTGTGGTGTGTCAACAGGTAAAGATTGAACATCAAAAGCCAGGTGAATTGTTGCAACTCCGAGAAATTCCGGTATGGAAATGGGATATTATTTCTATGGACTTTGTTGTTGGTTTACCGCGTACGTAGGGCGGTTGTAACTCGATATAGGTAATTGTGGATTGATTAACTAATTGTCTGCCCATTTGCTAGCCGTGAGGACTACTTACAATGCAATTAATCTTGCACAGTTGTTTATTTTAGAGATTGTAAGATTGCATATAGTTCCCACTAGTATTTTGTCAGATAGAGATCTGAAGTTTACTTTGAGATTTTGGGGAGCATTTTAGCAGGCCATAGGGTCGAAGTTGTGTTTGAGTACATCTAATCATCCTCAGACGGATGGTCAGACTGAGAGGATGATTCAAGCCTTAGAAGATATGTTAAAAGCATGTGTGCTTGAAAGTGGAGGAATTGGAAGAAGCTCTTACCATTGATTGAATTTTCATATAATAATAGTTACCACACGAGTATCGATATGGATCCTTATGAGGCTTTGTATGGGAGGAAATGCATAACACCTCTTTGTTGGATAGAATTTGGTGAAGAAAGAATTTTAGGACCAAAAATTGTTCAAGAGACCACAAAGAAGATAAGGTTGATTCAAGAAAAAGTGAAGAAAGTCCAAGATTGTCAGAAGAGTTATGCAGATAATAGGAGGAGACGATTAGAATTCGTGGAAGGTGACCACATATTCCTTGAAAATTACTACAAGGTTGATATTGAGAGGACATTTTAAGTCATAAAATTTAAGTCCAAGATACGTGTCAGATCATTGAAAGGATCGGCGAAGTAACTTACAAATTAGCCTTACCACCTTTTCTATTTGGGATGCATGATGTTTTTCACATATCTCAGCTTTGGAAATTCACTCATGATTCTCTTCAGCCTATTCTTCCAGATACAATGGAAGTAGAAGCAAATTTTTTTTAGCCTCAGCCAAGTCGTATTGTAGGCTATGAAACTAAAGTATTGAGAAACAAGGAGATTCCTTTTCTTAAGGTTCGGTGGGATGAATCACATTCGGGTGAAGCTACTTGGGAACTGGAGTCTGAGATGCAAGAAGTTTATCCTCATCTTTTTTAGGTAATCTTTCAATTCGAGGAAGGATTTTTATTCAAGGGGGGATGTAATACTTTGTGTTCCCTTAGATACTCAAGTCTTGTCTGTTGAGATCAACTGAGCTCTTATATGATCTATTAATTGACAGTTGGAACAAATAGAGTAATTAGTGAACCCAGATTGACTTAATTATTATTCTTTGAGACTAACCTTTAAATAATTAGTACAAGAAGGCGCATTTTGGTAAAGTTAATAATTGGTCAATTGCTCTAGTAGAGGAAATATTCTTAAGAAATATATTTTGAGATATTTTTTTTACTAACTATCCTTACCAACCACTCATTTTCTCTTATCTCTCTTTTCATCCACTCATTTTCTTTCTATGTATCACCAACACACTTTCCCTTTTATTGTCAATAAAAACCAAGGAATGTAACATAGAGCATAGAAACAAGGAAAAGAAGAAAGAACAAGAAAAACTTGAAGAAAGAAGAGGAAAACTTAAAGAAGGTGGAATCATCAACCAAACCAACTCTTTTCCATCATCAATTAACTCTTGAGGTAGGTTCTAGTTAGATTACTTCTTTAAATAAAAATAGGGTTTTGGTGTTGATTATATGAATATGATCATTTGTAATAGATCATGATTTTGTGTTGATCCATGTTGTGATCGATACCATGTTTGTGTGTTTATGTTAGATTCATGATATTATTCATGTTGTGGTTTATTCTTAATGATAAACTTGTTGATTTTAAGGACTTGTGTTAGTGTATGGTTTGGCATGATTTGGGATAGTTAGATATGAAATAGGTTGTGTTTTGAAGGAAAAAGGCTGGAACAAATATAGCGAGAATCAACTGGTGTAGTAAACTATGCAGGAAAAATAATTTTTAAAGATGACAATTGATTGACATTAGCAGGAAATCGATTGCACCTGCTAAAAATTGTGAAAAATGGCCAACAACAAATGCTACAATCGATTGCATACCCTTGACAATCAATTAATTCAACCAAATTCATAAACAGAATGTTCAGGAAGTTGTTGCAATCTATTGCACACCCTTGACAATCATTTTCATCCCCTGTTTTTTTTTTCAAAAATCGTGTATTCTAAGGATTCTAAGCCATCTTAGGAGTCCTGTAACTTATATTATGATATGTGGGCATATGATTGTCATTGATTAACTATATTTCATGAGAAATAAGGTGTTTTAACCTAGAATCATGATTATTTTAAGAAGAATCACTCGGTGTACTTCATGTATGATCTTGAGATGAGTGTGTTATGAATTGATTGTTGTTTATATGTAATAATATGAATTGATTGTATGGAACATATGGTAATGATGTGAGCATTGGTGAATGAGATTACTTAGTGGTTGACGAATTCAATCAAGTTATGTGGAATCCAATAATGTATTCAGATATTTTTCCGTTGATCATGGACATCCCATTTAAGATGCTTATGTAAAGTAGAAAATGAGATGTGGCACCAATGATTCGTGCCTCAAATGGGTTTGAGTCCCAACTATGGTTGAGCCATGGGGGAGAGGTTGACACCTAAGTGGGTTCGAGTCTCATACGGTGAAAGATACTTAAAGTGGGTTCGAGTCTCATACGAGTGACGGTTCTTAAAGTGGGTTTGAGTCCCATGAAGAATTTGATATCCACATGAAATTTGAATCATAAAGCTTGTGTGGACCGAGCCTTGCCCTAGACGTAAGTCTGGTCAGGAATCAATGTTTCGTGAATTTGAATAGTGATTTATTGAGTTATATGAACTCAAGTGACATGTTTCCATACAATGCGAGAATTCCCCCGATACTTAAGTCTTCATCCTCTTTTCATGACTTAAGTTAAGAATTGATTAGAAACCTTGTAGAGCCGAGTGGACCCATAAGATAGGGAACCCACTTAAATTATTATCTCACTCCATTATTCTTACTATTTTTCAAGAAGTTCTTTATAGGTGAAAGGCAAGGGCAAGCTGGCTTGATGTCCTTGGCAACTTGATATTTTGGATGATGTTTCGTTATGTAGATAGTTATTTTGAGATCATTCAGAGGATGTTCCTAGTTTTATTTTAGGCAGTTTTGTATATATTGTACCTTAGTTGTATATTATTTATGGGCATGTATATATGTACATTACTATCGATAGGCTCTTATGTATTTCAATACCAAACTAAATTTACACTATGTATAAATTGTATTCTAAACATGTATTATATGTGAGTGTTACAGAGATTTTTTTAAAAATTTAATTTTATATTAAATTATATAACTGTATGAAAAAAAACGATGACATAATTTTCAAGAAATTTTGCTTTCAAAAAATTTAAATGTTTTTACTTTTACAATGCAAAACCATAATTTTCATTAAATTCTAACTTTACTACGAATAAATTATAGTAAAACTAAATGTATTTTAAAATTATATTAATCACCTTCCATAATAAAATATTTTCAACTAATCTACAGTTTCAAAAATAAAATTTTAAAAAAAATCTTATTTTGATCAACTAATCCTTGAATCACTTAAACTTTTTTCTTTCTTTCTGCCCGCTTTTTTAATACACACGTAAAAATTTAAATGATATTTTTTTATCTAATATTAATTTTAAATGAAAGTTAAGTAGGAAGCAAATAGTATAAAGTTATTAGTAGGAAGTTAGGTAGGAAGTTATGTAGAAAGTTAATGGAAGTTATCGAGTAAGTTATATATTAAATTAAGAGTAAAATTGATAGAGAAATAGACTATACCAAAACACCATGTTTTCCTTTTATATATGTTATAGATTACATATAAATACAAATTTATTTTTCAAAATATAATTATTTAAAAATCATATATACCATAAATATTTAAACTTTCAATTTTTATAACTTTTCAATGATTCTTTTTTCATAATCGTATTCACAAAAATCTTCAAATATTATAATAATTTTTAAATATAGTTTCTAATAAGTAATCTTTATCTTCAATAAAATTTCTTTTTTTTTTATCAATAAAGTACTCTAAATAAAAATAAATGCTAAAATTTTAAAATAATTTATTACTTAATAAAAATATGTAACAAGATTTTTTTAGTGTTGTTATTATATTTTTTTTTATGAATTGGCGTACTCCTAGGATGCTATATTAATATAATTTGCTGCTTATAATTTTTTTTCTTGGTTCAATAATCTCTTAACTCTTTGTCAACAAACTATACTTTTAGTTAACTATTAAAACTTTTCAAAAACAATTATTAAAACTTAAATTTCCTTTACAACCATAAATTAATATTTTTCTAATAAAACTCTTACTTGATTTTTTTTAAATAACTATTTTTTTAAAATTAAATACTAAATAAATCAAAGTTTCAAATTTATTACGAAAGTAACTATTTTTCAGATGGAAAGAGGAGTCGCCATTATAATTGGCGAATGCATTCACTTTAATACATATGAGCCATTTGAAATGACCTTAGCTTGTATGTGTCTCTTTTAGAGATGGCGCGCGCATACATTCATGCATTAAGTGTGTGCGCCATTTCAAATGGCGCATCCTTTATATATTAAGTGCATACACAATTTAAAATGGATGCGCTATTTGAAATGGTGCATGCACTTAATGCATGAATATATGCGTCATCTCTAATGGCGACACATACAAGCACGAGCCATTTAAAATGACGCATATGTATTAAAATGAATGCGTTCGTCAATCCCAATGACGACTCATCTTTCATTCGTTTTAAAATATGGTTATTTTCATAATAAATTTGAAACATTGATTTATTTGATATTTAATTTAAAAAGGTGGTTATTTTAAAAAAATATCTTACTTGAATTTGGATGAATGACTATCTCTATAAAATATTATTTTCTAAGTGTCAAATGTAAAAAAAAAATTAAATTGAATGTTTTTTTTCTAGTTGTTTTCGTTTAACTCTTGAAATTATTGGAAATAAAAGAAGATAATAGGCAATTATGGCATAATCTTTATTTATAATATAGTATTCTTCTTTATCTTACAGGTTAAATGTTGTCAATTATCGCATGCAGTAACATGTGTCTATTCTTTTCCTTTTTATCATAAATATTATTTTCCTTTTTATCATAAATAGAATTTGAAAGCACACCACCAACACTCCATAACAGAGACCAGAAAGTCTCAAGTTGATGTTTATTTGAAGGAGATAAGTGTGAATTTAAGTTATTAAAATTTTGATAATTTAATTGTTCTTCAATGATGGAAGGAGAACTGAAATATATTTAACGAGTTATTTTAAAAGAGAACAATGATGGAAGGAGAACTGAAATATATTTAACGAGTTATTTTAAAAGAGAAATAGATTTTGGTAGTATTATAATATATGAATATTTTTTTGAAATTATATCATGAGTGAAGAAAATTTTTAAAGAGAAGCGCGGGTCTACCCGCTTAACGTCATTAAATAGGGTGGAATTAGTAAGTGAGTTTGCACCTCTATCTTCGACCGTCTTCCGCCCCGTTTTTTTGTGGGCTTCTGCGACGGACCTAAACGGGGCGAGCATACCTGTATTCCACTCCTAGTACCATGTGTGTTTGAAGGGGTAGGGTTTATAATTTTGCTTTTAATTATTCTATTAATCAACCACTCAGTGGTTCATTAGTATTATCCACATAAATGTAAATTATTTTCTTATTTACACCTCTAACAATGATCAATAATGTTTATCTCCGCTAAATATAAATAATTATCAATATTATTTGTCCCCATTAAAATAAATTATTTCCTTACCCACTTTAATATTAGTTCTTTCATTTCCATTATCTTTATTTACATGTAATGTTTTAAAACTCGAATCGGTCACCGACTCGTCAAAATATTGGATCAATGGGTTACTGTTCAAATCAGTGGGTCACTATTCGAACCGCACAACTTCTAATTTAGTATATAAAATTATTAAAAAAATTCACGAAATTAAATTCTAAACATAAATTTTATAACTATAAAAACTATAAAAAAAATTCTATAAATTTTATCATGAAAATAAATTGAATAAAAGTTTTAAATAAAATTCAAACTTTTAAATATAACAATTTCATAAATTAACAAAAATGGGAAAATTAATTGTATGGTATAATAATACCATAAAATAATAAACTAATATAGAACATAAACATATATTATGCTCTATATGAATAGTTGCAAAAAAAAAAAGTATAAAACTAAAAATTAATCAATAAAAAAGTTAGTAAAAATATTATGACTTTTACTTAAAAATAATAATGAGATTTATACTAAAAATAATGTGAAAATTTAATTTCATCTTTATTTGGTAACATATATTTTTTTTAAAATAATGGAATTCATATTGAAAGTAATGTGAAAACATAATTTCTTCTTTCTTTGGTAACATGATTTTTTCAAAACTTTTGTTAATTTATAGTATTATTATATTGCATAATTAATTTGTTAATTTTTTAAATTTATTATATTATTATATTATACAATAAATAATTGATAAGTTTAATAAGAATATATAATTCTTTTTTCTTTGACCAAATAAAACATCAAATGATTCATGGTGCAGTTGGTAAAATTACAATCCTAATAGTTTTGAAATGTAACATGTCTGATTCTTAAAATTTGATAAATTTTTTTTGTACTTTTAACATTATTTAGTTATTATAAATAATAAAATTGGATTTTAAAAGAGTGGCACCGAAATTTAAGAAAAATAAAAATAGGTGTTTTAGTCTGGACCCAACTTCGGTCCAGCCTAATACCACGCACGATCCAATAAGTGAACTGGCCACACCGGGGACACGCGTCCCACAGAACGGGCAGGGCACGCCCCAGCCATAGGCGACGCATCCGAAGGCTTCTCAACGTCCTCTCTTATCGGCCGAACAGGACACACCCCGGTGCGCCGAAGCGAGACCTTTGGTTCCTCCACTTCCTCGCGTTCCCCTCCGCGGGAAGAATAACGCCCTCCGGGGAACCTCGCGAGCTCCCCTCCGCGGGGAGGACAACGTGCCCGGCGCACGTTCTCCGCGTGCTCGCCTCCGCGGGGACACGTCATCTCCCAACTGCCCACCTTCGAAAGAGCAAGTCAAACCCACTTTCCGGAGATCACGGGACAGTTGGACTAGGGCGAAGACCACGTTCTGGTCTTCACTACGCCACGTAAGCCCTAACAGTCATTAGGGTTGGGCCTGATCATCCAGCCCACCTCAAATGACCGTTGACCCAGCGCTAGAGTCTCTCTATAAATACCTTCTTCCTCAAGAGGGTCAAGTAACACACTTCTTACCCCTCTTTATGTACTTCGCCGTCGCTCTGCCCAACTTCTCACTTTGGCATCGGAGTGTTTTGCAGGTACACCCCCCTTATCTTCCTCATCACCGGTGAGCAAGCAGCAGTCCAACAGAGTGTGGCCAGCCCGTGATCCCCTTCTAATCAGGTCAGATTAGTGGCGCCGTTTGTGGGAACTTAAAACTTCCTCGTTACTCCGAGCAGAAAACCAAAGTTTCACCAACACTCCACGATCATGGCTAGTCCACACCGCGACGGCACTCCGCGCGACCTCGCGCTCAACGTCGACACCAACGGAAACAAGCAGCCGGAAACGACGCGTCCGGAGGAAACTGACGAGAGGGACGGCCAAACTGCCTCGCCGTCCTCCGCAGAGCGGCCCCTTCAGGCCGACCACCGGCCCCCAGGCCCGCCGACATTCCAACCCGTTCCCATCCCGGCGGGAGCGGACCCGACGGTGGCCGCCCTCTTCGCGGCCATCAACCAGACGAACCAGCTGCTGGCCCAGCAAAACGCGAGAATTGGAGCATTGGAACGCGTCGACCCTCCAAGGTACCCCCCGCGGGAAGACCAGAACAGAGGTTCGAGGAGTCCCTCACCTCGACCCAGAAATCGCCGGCCGCGGCTGGAGAGGCACCGCGCACAGGTAGCGCGAGAACGCACCAGGTCCCCAGCAAGACAAGTTCGCGAGCGGAACCAAAGCACCGCGGCGATCCCGACCAGGGATCCCCGAGGCGAAAACTCAGGCAAGAGGTCGAGAACCCGAAACCAGGGCCCTATTTTGAACGGCTCGTCTCCCCATCGATCCCCGGCACCCAGCGACGAGGACGATTACCGCACCCGCTGTCCCGAGAAATCATGACTGCCCCCATACCATACCCCAAGGGATGGAGAAGCCACCGACGCTGTTGACGTACGACGGCACCTCCGACCCGGACGATCACCTAGAGGACATCGAGGCCATGCTCGACTACCGAAACGTCCGGGGAGCTATCAAGTGCAGGCTCTTCCCGACGACTCTGAGGAAAGGCGCCATGACCTGGTATAAAAGTCTGGAGCCCGAATCAGTTACGTCATGGAGAGTCTTAAAAGACCTGTTCTCCAAACACTTTACGGCGTCCCGACGCCACCCGAAGACGGAAGCCGTCCTCGGGGAGATCATCCAGGGCCCCGACGAACCTCTCCGAAAGTACATCGAAAGATTCACTCGAGAAGTAGTGCAAGTGACGACGTCAGACGAGATGAAGCGCTACTTAATGGAACAGGGTCTACGCCACGACTCCAAGTTCTACGAGGCCGTAGGCATACACCGGCCAACATCCCTCCAAGACTTCCTCGACAGAGCCGCGCATTATATCCGGTTCGAAGAAACACAAGCGGCCAACTCCGCTCAAGACACCCGAGTCAGGGAGGCCCCCCGCGGGCACCGGGACGACGGAGCCTCGAGCCATCGACGGGGAGGGGACCGCCGTCGCGAAGACCGCCCTCGCGAGTCCCGCGAACAACGTGAACCGCGCGGCCCTGCCGGCCGATTCACAGAGTACACGGCCTTAGTCGCTTCCCGCGAGCGCATACTGGTCGAATGCGCCAAAACCGAATTCGTACAGGGAGGTGTCCGTTTTCCGCGACCAACACCCCCCAAACCCAACGTGGACAAATCGAAATACTGTCGATTCCACAGGAGCCACGGGTACGTGACAGAAGACTGCATCCATCTCAAGGACGCGATCGAAATTCTGATCAAAGACGGTCACCTAAAGAGATACACCCGAGGAGGCGAACCACCGAGGCAAGAGGCCCCAGAGGCCAAGAAGGTCGAGGAACTTCCCTCACCAGAGGACAACAGCAGGCTCCAGGTCGCGCTGTGTGTCAGCCACCCCGAGGATTGGTTTGCGGGCAGAGAATTCGGTCTCCCCGAAGGACCCGACCTAATCGACGAGCCAATCCGATCAACCAGCCGCTGGGAATACTTCGCCAGAGCCATGGTCATCTTAGATGGAGCCACGAGGAGCCTGTCCGTGGGATCCGTGAAGAGAAAATTCGACGAGCTTATCGCGAACAACTCCGGTAAAATGAGCACGCTTGAGAAATTCCAAGGCCGATCCAACCCGATCACATTTTACCTCGAGGAATTCCCCGGGGGATCCCCCAACTCCAACATACCCCTGCTCATCCATGCACGGATGGCGAACTTCGACGTCAGGCGCCTCCTCGTCGATGGCGGAAGCTCGGTTGACATCATGTACGCGCACCTGTTCACAACCCTCCAGCTCGACGAATCCAACCTTTCCCCCTACGTAGGCTCCGACCTTCAGGGGTTCAACGGGACGACGACAAGACCTTGGGGATACGTGGAACTGAAAGTCACCTTCGGGGAAGAGGAAACAACTAGAGAAATCAGCATTCGCTTCTTAGTCATCGAGTGCCCATCCCTCTATAACTGCATCCTGGGCAGGACAACGATAGCAGAACTCACCGCGGTATCCTCCACCGTCCACCTGAAGATGAAATACTACACAAGACGGGGGGCCGTGGTGACCCTTAACGGAGACATCGAGGCCGCCCGAAGGTGTTTTGAGGCCGCGCTGAAAGGCCTAGACTTCATCGCTCTAGCGACCAAGAGGACAACTCCAAACACAACACCAAAAGGCGAACCAACGAAGCTAGTCGGATCCGTGGAACTCGACAGTCGCTTCACCGACGAGCTCGACCCCGAAACAAAGACCAGCGAAATCAACGGGCGGCCCTCACACCCAGCGCGCCCTGTCCCGGACGGAGAATTCAAACTCATCCCTCTCGGAGAAGACACGAGCAGAACCGTGAGGATAGGTGCCGGAATCCCAGACCTCGCGAAACGACAACTCCAAGCCTGCCTCCGCGAGAACGCCGACCTCTTCGCCTGGAGCGCCGCGGAAATGCCCGGACTCGACCCCGAGGTCACCTGCCACCAGCTATCCATCAACCCGACAGCAAAGGCCGTTGTGCAACGTCGGCGTCGCCAGTCCCCCGAAAAATCGGCGGCAGCCGAAAAAGCTGTAAAAGACCTCCTAGAGGCAAACTTTATTTCGGAAGCCCGGTATTCAACCTGGTTGTCCAATGTTGTACTCGTTAAAAAGAATAATGGAAAATGGCGCATGTGTGTTGACTATACTGATCTCAATCGGGCATGTCCTAAGGACGCCTACCCCCTCCCCAACATCGACAAGCTCGTCGACAACTCCGCGGGCTTCAAGCTCTTGTCCTTCATGGACGCATACTCGGGATACAATCAGATCCCGATGGCCGAACACGATAAACAGGCCACGGCCTTTATGACGGCGTCGGGCAACTACTATTACAACGTGATGCCTTTCGGCCTCAAAAACGCCAGGGCCACGTACCAACGGATGATGAACATTGTCTTCCACGACGAAATCGGCGACATGCTCGAAGTATACATGGACGACATGATCGTCAAATCTTGCACGGCGGACGACCACACGACACACCTCCGGAAGGTCTTCGAGACCGCGAGGTCCTGCCGCATGCGCTTCAACCCGGAGAAATGCACCTTCGGCGTCTGCGCCGGTAAGTTCCTCGGCTACTACTTAACCGAACAGGGGATCGAAGCCAATCCGGACAAATGCCACGCCTTCTCAAATATCACCATGCCCACCACGAAGAAGTCCATCCAATCCCTCAACGGCGTGCTCGCCTCCCTTTCCCGGTTCGTTGCCAAGTCCGCCCAGCACGCCCTCCCATTTTTCAAACTGCTCAGGAAGGAGACCAAGTTCGAATGGACGGACGAATGCGAGCAAGCCCTTTTCCACCTCAAACGCGTCTTGTCCGAACCACCAGTACTGACGCGTCCCGTGACGGGCGAAACCCTATACTTATAATTGGCCGTGGCTAACGAAGCCGTCAGCGCCGTCCTCGTCAGCGAAGCCGGGGAGGGCCAACAGCACATCTACTTTACTAGCAAAGCCCTCCACGGCCCCGAAATCCGATACCAGCTGATTGAGAAGGTCGCCCTAGCCCTCATCACAGCAGCGCGCCGACTCTGGCATTATTTTCTTGCACACGCCATCGTGCTCCGCACCGATCAGCCCATCCGCCAGCTCCTCGGCCGCCCCGACATGGTCGGACGCATGCTGAAATGGTCGCTAGAACTCTCTGAGTTCGACATCACCTACGAGGGCCGGCACGCCATCAAAGCTCAAGCCTTGGCCGACTTCGTCGCCGAGATGACCTCACCACCCGGCCCCACCGCCAGGAACCACATCTGGACCATTTTTGTGGACGGCTCCTCCAATTCCACGGGTAGCGGCGCCGACATCGTCCTCGACAACGACGAAGGCACCCTCATTGAAGTCTCTCTCACGCTGGCCTTCCCGACGACCAACAACCAGGCCAAGTACGAAGCGTTTCTGGCCGGCCTTCGCTTGGCATCCGACCTGG
This sequence comes from Lathyrus sativus, assembly GCA_963859935.3. Classification (NCBI taxonomy): domain Eukaryota; kingdom Viridiplantae; phylum Streptophyta; class Magnoliopsida; order Fabales; family Fabaceae; genus Lathyrus; species Lathyrus sativus. The sequence goes on along the minus strand of OZ012740.1, from coordinate 519,733,587 downwards.
GAGCCAAGGACATCTGAATCTACACAGATTCCCAGCTAGTCGCTTCGCAAGTCCGAGGAGAATATCAAGCGAAGAATGACAACCTCGCCGAATACCTCGCGCTCATCACCCAAAAACTGCGAGGTTTCAACACAGCAGAGATTCAGCACGTCCCCTGCGAGCAGAACACCCGCGCCGACATCCTCTCCAAACTGGCAAGCACCAAAAAGCGAAACGGCCACAAGTCGGTCATCCAAGAAGTCTTGTCGCAACCGAGTACCAGTGCGACCACTACCCCCCTCGACATCAACATCGTCGGGGATACTGACTGCTGGATGACCCCGCTCCACACCTACCTCAACACCGGCCACCTTCCGGCCAACCCTGGAGAGGCTAGCGCAACCAGATGACGCGCCTGCTCGTACGTTCTCCTCGAAGGACGGTTGTACCGCCGAGGCTTCACAATCCCACTCCTCAAATGCATAGATAAGTCCCAGAGCGCAGCCGTTCTAGAGGAAATCCACGAAGGCATCAACGCGCAGCACCTCGGCGGAAGATCCCTAGCACGAAAGGCCCTACGAGCAGGCTATTACTGGCCATCAATGCAATCAGACGCAAAGGAACACGTCAAACGATGTGACAAATGTTAACGACACAGGGACATGCACCTCGCACCCCCAACCGACCTCACATCCCTCTCATCTCCATGGCCATTCGCCTGGTGGGGACTGGACATCCTCGGGCCCTTCCCCTTAGGATCCTACCAAAACAAGTACCTCATCGTGGGCGTCGACTACTTCACCAAATGGATCGAGGCCGAAGCCCTGGCCAAAATCACGGCCCACAACATACTCTGATTCTACAAACGCAACATCCTCGCCAGATTTGGGGTCCCACTCGCCATCGTCACCGACAACGGCACACAGTTCACGGACAAAAACTTCCGCGACTTCGTCACCAAACTCGAAACCAAACACCACTTCGCCTCGGTCGAACACCCTCAGACAAACGGCCAGGCAGAATCCGCGAACAGGGTCATACTCAGGGGACTCAAACGACGACTCGGCGACGCCAAGCGAGCATGGGTGTAATACCCCAAATTTTGCCCTAAGATTTGTCGTCGCATTTCATTGCATTTTTATTGCATTTAATCAATTACTAACAAATTTGTGTTGTCGTTTGACTTTTTGCAGGTAAATATCATATGGCATGCATTTTTTTCTAAAAAGTAAAAATGGCACAATTGGCAGGAGGACATGTGTAAGGAGTTATGAGTGTGAGAGGTTGAGAGTTCGAATCTCACCTTTGTCACTTTTTTTGTTTTTTATTATTTTTACTCTAAATTTTTCTATCTTTCATTAAAAAATAACAAAAATAGTTTTTTATTATTATTTAATTATTATTTTCGTATTTTAATTAAATCATTTTTTTAAAATATTATTTTTTTCACTTTTTTCTAAATTATTCATAAAAATATCCAAAAAATCATAAAATAAAAAATATTGAAAAAAATTTTGTTCTTTTTATAATATTTTTGATTTTAGGAATCAATAGGATTATTAGTTTTTATTTTAAGTTTATTTTAATTATTTTAAATTATTTAAATTTTATTTTTTCTTAACTAATTATTTAGTTTGGGCTTTAAAATGGGCTTTAGGGACATTATTGACAATTTGGTGTTAACGCTAATTTGTTCCCTATATATACATGTGTTGCCTTGTTGGAAAAGAGGAGAGAAAAAAAAAACCTAAGAGGAGTGAGTGTCGTTTGCCGTTATTTAGTTTTCTTCTTCATCCATTACTATTGTTTCTTTTTCTTCATCGTTTACCGTTATTTCTTTTTCTTCATCTATTACCGTTATTTCTTTTTCTTTATCTATTATTGTTACGTTTATATATATATATATATAATTTTTAAATTGTTAGAGTTTATATATATAAGATTAATTTTTGATCGAATTATGTCGATACGATGTTTGCACATTTGAGTGCATGACGCGTGACATTTGTGTTAGTTCGATCTGGTTGCGATGATCGCATTTTTGTGTGAGCAATAATACTATTTTTTGCTTAATTTCTTTTTCTTTGCGATAAATTTTGTTTCGTCCGATTTAGATCTGGTTGCGATGAGCGCATTTCTGCGTTAGCAACATTGTTGGGTTATTTGGCACATTTAAAATTCATTATTGCTTTATTATTATTATTATTATTATTATTATTATTATTATTATTATTATTATTATTATTATTATTATTATTATCATTATTTATTATTATTATCATTATTATCATTATTATTACCATTATTATTATTATTGTTACCATTAATTTATTAAAACTTGTTATAATATAAAAATCTGTTTTTTAAAATAAATAACATTAACATCTTTTCCAAATTAATATAAAAACCTATTATTTTTAAGAAAAACTTTTTTTTAGATAAATTTAAAATAATAACTAAAATCTTTTTTTTAAAATAATAACTAGAACCGTTATTTATTTTATTTTATTACTGTTCAATTCAAATTTCATTATCATATTGTATCTGCTCCTCTCATGTAACCTCGCGAACTTAACAATCGCTCTTTAAATTCTGCCTTTAAATTTCTGCTTGCATGGTTTAAATTATGACATTATCTCTCTGTTTGCATGATTCAATTATCTCACGTGTTTACCATTATTTCTGTCACATTGCACACATCCGAAGGTTAGGTCTAACTGTTTGGCCGTCGCGCCAATAGTCCGTAAAACTTCACACATTCAATTTCAAATCCTCAAAACTACAAACTACAAACCCTAATTTTCACAAATGCCTCGCCGCAGGCAAAATTACAATTTTACCCCTAGCATTAGGTCAAAGAGCCGCCGCGCTCATTTTAGGGTTTCCTGCCGTGGAATCCCTAATTTAACCCTAATTATAACTTAACAATTCAACGTAGAAATTTGGAGTTCCTACACTCCACGTAAGCGTGTCCTTAAGATGCGTTTATTCCCCTTGAGACCTTGACCACAGTCAAGAAGTTTCTAACCTCCCTATTGAGGGGAACTACGATTACTCTGATTCCACTCCCGTAAGGATACGTAGGCACAAGATGCGATGTCTTGCCGAGTAAACTTAGAATTAACCCCTTAGGTCTCTTTTCTGACTTCTAATCCTTTGTGCATATACCTTAAGCAAATAAATAAAGCAAATAGTAAGCATTGAACAAAAGGTTCCTGTAGAGTACTACAGAAGTTTAGGGTGCTAATACCTTCCCTAAATTTAACCAACCCCCGAACCCTAGATCTTTCCCCGCATTGTGTTTACGATGCAAAATAGGTTTTCCCTCTTTTGACCTTTTCCTTCGGATAAATCAAAGAGCGGTTGTGAATTGAATTGCGATTCAAACTCATTAATAGTTTGTGATCCTATTTCCACCGCAACAGAAAATGGCGACTTCACTGGGGATGTCTTAACTTTTGAGGGTTATCCCTAATTTGTTCATATTTATTACCATTTGCTTTGCTATTCATTTGCATGTATATATTGTACTTTGATTTTGGGGACTGTTCCTTGTGTTGTGAGATAAGTCCTACGCCCGGACTAGTGACATTATTATAGGATGGGGATATATTCGATGAGGCTTATAGGGAGTTGAATCCCGACCAAGCTGATTCGAGAATCACCGCTCAGTTGAGACCTTTTCGAAAATGGTTCGGTTGAACGAGTAATCGTGAAAACTTTTTCCATGGTCGATTGGAGTCTGTGATATTGGGAACCGTAGTACCTTTACACCACCTCGGCCTTATTTAGGACGTAGTGCGGGAACTATGTGGGAGTAGTCCTACAATGGTTGCTACGCGATACTACACTCAAAAGAGGTTCTCTTGAGAATATTATTAACCCCCGAGTCAGTCGGAAGGTTGATAATATCCGAAAGATGGGCTGATGACTTTGGGCACTTTTTAGAACCTTGTTCTGCAGGTATAATTAACCTATAGTACACTCTTTTTGGGGATGGGTAGACCTTGACTCCGCTCACATACCTTTAACCTAGGACTTTGTGTGTTTTCATGCATTGCATTCATAAAACATCGCATTAAGATTTCATGGAATTCAAACTCTATTTATGAACATTGCAGGATACCATGGATCACCCTAGGAAGCATACTTTGAAATTTACTTTTAAGGGTTTTAATTTGGAAGTCCTAGAGAAGCTAAGAGATTTGGTTCAAGATCAAGAAAAGTTCCAAAACAGATATGGAAGGTTATTGTCTTTGTTGAAGGTTCGAGTAAACGAAGGACTTCTTGCGACTTTGCTACAGTTCTATGATCCAGATTATCACTGCTGCACCTTTCCAGATTATCAGCTTTTACCTACTTTAGAAGAGTACTCTCAGTTGGTGGGATTACCTATCTTGGATAAGTCTCCATTCCCCTTCTTGGAGGAAGACCCTAAAGAACGAGATATTGCTAAAGCCATTTGTCTAAGGATATCCGAGGTCAAAAACAATATGATCACCAAAGGGGGGACCTCCGGTTTTCTCAGGGACTTCCTAGTTAAGAAGGCCCAATTTTATGCCGATCATAAAGACATGTTTGCTTTTGAGACAATATTTGCTTTGCTCATTTATGGGTTGCTGCTTTTTCCTAGTTTTGAGGGGTTTGTGGACCTTAATGCAATCAAGACCTTCATGAGGAGAAATCCAGTTCCAACACTATTGGGTAATACTTATCATTCAGTGCATCTCCGAAACTTTCATGGTGGAGGAATGATTACATGTTGTGTGCCATTACTATACAAGTGGTTTATTTCTCACTTACCCAAGTCCGGTCCGTTCTGGAGACCTAATCAAGAACGTTGGTCGCAAAAAGTTATGGCTTTGACTCACTCTGATATTGATTGGTATAATCGCATGTACGATGGGATATCGATCATTGATAGTTGTGGAAACTTCAACAATGTGCCTGTGCTCAATTTCAATGGAGGAGTTAGCTACAATCCAGTCTTAGCTCGCCGACAGTTGGGATATCCCTTGAAGGAACCGCCTAAAGGAATTCATGTGGAGAAAATCTTTTTCAAAGACGACAAAAAGCTTCAAGATCAGATTCTATCTTCTTGGAATCACCTGCATAGGAAAGACAAAGAAAGTTTGGGAAGACCTAATTGTGTGTCCATGGAACCATACCTTCAATGGGTCCGAGGAAGAGCTATTGAGTTGAGGATGCCTTACTCTCGCCAAGATCCTTTACCTCAAGGAGAAGAACCTGTCCAGTATTTCATGACCGAAGCTGAGACTTTGAAGATCACTTTGAAGAGATCACAACGCGAAACAGAATCATGGAAGAACAAATACCATGTGATGGTCAGCGAGTACGAAGAACTTCAAAAGCAGATTCAGTCGAAGAATGATGAGATACAATCCTACAAGAAGAGAAGGCTCTACGAATATTTATTTTCCTCCGACTCTCCGTCTGCTCACTGAAGTTGTGGAAGATGCTTCTTTAGGACTTTCTAGGCTTTTATTTAGCTATTTTGGTTGCAAGAATATTATTTATAATCTGTCTTCAATAAATTAAAAGTTTCCTTGGTATTCCGCAATATTCGTAAATATTTGAATTCCATGAAATCTTCATTTGCATTCACATTTTAGCATCATACTTTTGCATTGCATGTGTCTCCCGATTTCTCATACGCGGTTTTCTCACCTTCCAGTTTTGTCACCCTGAGCTCTCTGCATCAATACGATCCTTCATAAGGATGGAAGATCAAAACCAAGAGATCAACCGTGTCAGCCATGAACTCGAAGATCTTCGAGGAAGTGTAGGGCAGATTTTGGAGATGCTACAAGCTCTTAGTGTGAAGGTGGATGCTCAGTCTACTGTTGTTTCTGAGACTACTAATACCGTTATGGAACCGCAACCAGTTGTTACTGTCGAGAATGTACCTCCTCACGGTCTTCAATCCGGTTTGGTGCCTCCTAGTGCTCAACCAGTTCAACGAGCTACCCCTCCAAAGTGCAAAACTCCTAACTCCGACCATGGTAAAGGACCTGCACGTTCGAGGAACCGCAAAACAGCTACTCCTCCACCTTGGCAACATCAGCAGAGTTATGTTCAAGGTTATCCGCTTCCATATGTCCAACAACCCTATGTAGTTACTTTTGCACCTCCTTTCGATCAGCAGTTTCCTACATACCAGCCTGTGCAGTCAGCTCCGGTATATCAAGCACCGATTCATCAACAACCTTTCGGTCATCCGCCCGTGCAAGTTCCTGTCAACAGTCAACGAGTGCCCAACGCTCTTGTTCACCAGCAATCACAAGATCAGGTTCCTTATCCCCGTAAGAGTCAGTATAAGCCTTGTCCTCCAATTCCGATGGCTTTCACTGAGTTATACCCCCATTTGGTACAACAGGGTCTGATTACCACCCGTGCTTTGGGTCCTCCGCCTGCAGGTTACAACGCGGCCGCTCATTGTTTATTTCATGAGGGTGCGCCCGGCCATGATCTAGAGAATTTCTATGCTCTTCAGAAAGTTGTCAGAAATTTGCTAGAAGCGAAGAAGTTGTCTTTTAGCGATGCTCAGATGAAGATCGAGACTCCTCTCGGGGTCCCTCACTTGTCAAGCTCGAATTCCGCAACGCATGCTACTCCTGTGGCAAATCAGCCGAATCCAGTAATTAGCTCGCTTCATTTCAGTAACCCTCAAGATGATATGACCGGGATCAACCAAGAATCTGGGAAAGTTATTTTGAAGCAACGACTGAAAACTGTTGAAGATGTGACCAGCATAACTGGGGCAAGCCATGACGACTCGCAGTGACCATAAACCAGACGTCCTTTCCATTGAGGCTCCGCCAAAGGAAACTGTTACTCTTGAATGCAAGATTTCATAAACATTTAGAAGGATTTTTCCGACAGTTCATTTGTTTATTTATATGCATTTCTCTTTGATTAAGCATATTTAGTATGCACGAACTTGTTTATCTTTGATTAATTAATGCAACGCATATGTTTGTCTTGAATAAATCCATTCGTTTCACTCATTCAAAAAAAACGTTTTCATAAATCATAATGCCAACTTTACCCGATCTCTTGTTCTAATGGAGAATTGGGGGGAGGATGACGAACCCAAAACGTCAGATTTCTTGTCGTATGCTTTCAATTGAAACCCGCTGATGATGTAAGACATTGTTTCAAATCCCAAACACTGGAGATATAAGGATGTTAATCCCTAGTCAACCTCTTTGAGCCTTGAAGCAGGAGTTTTTCTTTCTTTTAAGAACCTCCATCCTAACCTGGGGCTGGGTAGGTTTCAGTTAAACCGATCGAGCGCTTAGATCCTCAAAAGGAAGAGCAAACCTTCGAGAATTTATCCTTAGCATCTTAAGAAGTCCAATACAATGACTATCCCTCGGTTACCTAAGGAGTGGGGCAGTCACGAGCCTTCAAAGGATTTACACGACTTGTGCATAAAAGAATATTCAAAAAAAAATAAGAGCCCGCTAAGTCAAAACCTATGAAGGAGACTTAGGCAAAACTGGGGCATCCCGCTGGACTCCAAAGTCAGATCAAAAGACGTTGTCCAGGAAAATGTTAGGGAATAAGAGCAACCAACCAGTAGTTTTTAGGATCCCTATAAAGAACAAGGTCGTGTGACCAATTGTCATTAGAAATAGGTGAGTGACTGCCATGTCCAAAGCCTTGATAAGTTCTCGACCATAGCAAATCCGCGTGAGATATGAGCGTTCGTATCCGATTAACTGAATTAGGATTGGAGAACATCACGAAGAATGGGTGGGTACAAATATAACTTTGAGCCTTTATTCTTTTGTTTCTTAAACCGTGAACCAAACCACGATACAACCTTTAAAAGACCTAATTGAAGTAGGACTTCGGTTGAAAGCATACTCGACAAGATCACGTTTCCTGACTCCTACGAGCTATGCTCAGAAAACAATTCATGTTGGCATTATAATTAAAACTTATATCCCGACTAGTGATTTCGGTCACAAGTTATTGCGATATCTTTTTCAAAACAAAATTCAAGACAAATATATGTGTACATTGATAAGCTCAGGATAGGCATTTCAGGCATGACAACTTTGCTTGATGTCTTAGAGATTTACATATGAACATAACTCGTGGAACTTGAAGATCCTGCTAAACAGGGGCAGGCAGTCTCCCAATTCGCTTACCAACGCGAGTCTGACGTTCTTAAGAGCTATTTCTCGAAGATTTCGTCGTGACACGACAAAGTTATGCCAGTTATGTCGAGACCTGACAAATCTCTCAAAGAGTTTGAGAACAATGGGGCAACCGGACTCGGTGTTCTCTATAAAATCCTCTTGAGATGACCCTACCTCGCAACGCAAGTATCCTGGGGCACCATGTTTTTAAAGGAAACAAATGGCGACTACTACAAGATCCTTCAAGATCAAAACTATGTGGTTTCACAAGTTTTCCTCATACACCCAAAGGATTTTACTCACAGCGACCTTCATTCCCCGGTAAATCTCAGTGTTGCAACAGGCTCCTAAACTATTGCCTCTTCATAGTCCCCAGAGAGACTATAAGCTGACAACTTTTTCTTGGGTAACTCAAAAGTGTCCCTCAGGTTTTCTTCTCCCCATGTGAAGACGTGATACTGTGCACCCAAGCAGATTACTTTCTCCCTCAGAGAATTCAGAACATTTAAAACCAGATTTGGTTCCACCATTGATCCTTCTCACCCATGATTGACGTATTGGTTGCAGAGAACGCAGTGTATCCCCGTCGAGATGTTTATTTCATCTCTCGTCCCGTCTCTAGTCTGTTTCGTCAGCCTACGCAGGGGCATAAGCATCACATGCCTACTTCCTATACTCATACTCAGTACATATTCATTACATATTCATTACATATTCATGATATATTCATTACATATTCATTACATATTCATTACATATTCATTACATACTCATTACATACTCATTTCATAACATTTTGCATACATAAACATTAACATACATAGACATTAACATACATTCATATTAACATATGCATCAACATATGCGTTAGCATTCACAGGTTCATTATGTTTCACCATCATTGGTTGTTACCGCCGAGTAGCTGGGTTGGTCCATTCTCTCCAAATAGATCGTCAGCCCTAAGCATAAAATACATATGTGTTTCCAGTTTCCCCACGGAGCTCGATCCTCGTGGATGACGGTTACTTCAGCTATCTTTCCTCACCAGGATAAGATATTTACCCTTCGAGTTCATTCCCTCGATGGAGTCTTGATTACCAGTCTTCTTTCTAGCTCGATCCTAGATTGAACCTCAGTCTTGTCGGTCGTCGAGCCCAACCGGACGTGCATTTATTTTGCACCGTTTAAAATTTTCACCATACCTTGGCAGATATGCGACGGTTCTCGCCCGAGAAATTTATCACTATACCCGGATGTGCATTTATTTTGCACTATCTTTCAAGAAAATCAACTACAATCCTTTACAGATACACGCCAGTTCACGCCTGGAAAATCTATCAGTACAACACTTTACAATCCTACATTTACAGCATCGGTATGCAACATTTCTCACTTAAGAAGCCGATCCTATCTTCGTTATGACTCGCAGCAAATGGCCATCTCCATGGAGCAGTTGGGCTTCCATTTTTCCTGACGTCTTGAAGTATAGGGAGGTTTGAACCAAATCGTATTCAGGAGAGCACGATCTTGAAATACGGGGAGGTTCGAGCGGAATCATATTCAGGAGAGCACGATCTTGAAGTATGAGGAAGTTCATTTACCCTTTAGTAAAAGAAGGAGCGGAATCATATTCAGGAGAGCACGATCTTGAAGTATGAAGAAGTTCATTTACCCTTTAGTAAAAGAAGAAACCAAATCGTATTCAGGAGAGCACGATCTTGAAGTACGGGGAGGTTTGAGCGGAATCATATTCAGGAGAGCACGATCTTGAAGAATGAGGATGTTCATTTACCCTTTAGTAAAAGAAGAAACCAAATCGTATTCAGGAGAGCACGATCTTGAAGTACGGGGAGGTTTGAGCGGAATCATATTCAGGAGAGCACGATCTTGAAGAATGAGGAAGTTCATTTACCCTTTAGTAAAAGAAGGAGCAGAATCATATTCAGGAGAGCACGATCTTGAAGAATGAGGATGTTCATTTACCCTTTAGTAAAAGAAGGAGCGGAATCATATTCAGGAGAGCACGATCTTGAATTATGAGGATGTTCAGTTTACCCTTTTCATATTCAGGGGAACACGATCTTGAAGTATGAAGAATTTCATTTATCCTTTAGTAAAAGAAAAATCAGAATCGTATTCCAGGCGCCAACCTTAAATATGAGAAAATTGATATATCAGATAAGCAGCAGCCTCTTTATTTGAGTGCTTATTCATTTTGACACATAAGTCCCTTCCAACGATAAGTGACAGTTCTCCCTCGAGAAGCTTATCGGGGCATTTCCCATTAAAGTCCATTTACTTTGGCATACAGCCGGTCTTTACCCTGTATATTTGATACGGATTTCCGAAAATCCATTCGATCCCACCACGAGGGATAGGTTATAGAAGCTTGGATGTTATTCTTTGCTCAATGCTCCAGCATTCTGTGATCGATCTTGCAACCGTGTAGATCCAGTTATTATTAGACATTCCCAAGTGGAGGCCATCTCGTAGGCGCCATCTCCATTTAGGACCATGTTCCAATCACTCAAAGTCCATTTATTTTGGCATACAGCCGGTTTTTACCCTGTATATTTGCTACGGATTCCCGAACAGTCCGTTTGATCCTGTCACGAGGGATAGTTTACAGAAGCTTGGATGTTATTCTTTGCTCAATGCTCCAGCATTCTGTAATCGATCTTGCAGTCGTACATGATCCAGTTTTACTTTTAGATTCCCCAGTGGAGGCCGTCTCATAGGTGCCATCTCCATTTGAGAATCTCGTTCCCGGTCTAAAAATGATAATTGGTCGTGTTCGCACCAGCTGACCATCATTTTAGAATTCCCCAGTGTTGTACTGTGTCCCAGCGCGTCGTTTTCCCCAGTGTGTTCTTCTCGTAGCGTCTGTCCCTGTGTCGTCGTATTCGTCAGCATTTTCGCACTCATCATTCCAGCATACACATCATATCATATTCATGGCATTGTCTGCATTAGTCTTGTTTGGTCCATAACATTGCATATCGCCACATATAAGGGCAAAATTTTCGGTTATCTATATTTAAATCCCTCCACCATGATTCCTCGAGTCTCCGCCACTCGAATCACCCGGTGAAGTTATTTAAATAGGGGCAACTGTAATACCCCAAATTTTTCCCTAAGATTTGTCGTCGCATTTCATTGCATTTTTATTGCATTTAATCAATTACTAACAAATTTGTGTTGTCGTTTGACTTTTTGCAGGTAAATATCATATGGCATGCATTTTTTTCTAAAAAGTAAAAATGGCACAATTGGCAGGAGGACATGTGTAAGGAGTTATGAGTGTGAGAGGTTGAGAGTTCGAATCTCACCTTTGTCACTTTTTTTGTTTTTTATTATTTTTACTCTAAATTTTTCTATCTTTCATTAAAAAAATAACAAAAATAGTTTTTTATTATTATTTAATTATTATTTTCGTATTTTAATTAAATCATTTTTTAAAATATTATTTTTTTCACTTTTTTCTAAATTATTCATAAAAATATCCAAAAAATCATAAAATAAAAAATATTGAAAAAAATTTTGTTCTTTTTATAATATTTTTGATTTTAGGAATCAATAGGATTATTAGTTTTTATTTTAAGTTTATTTTAATTATTTTAAATTATTTAAATTTTATTTTTTCTTAACTAATTATTTAGTTTGGGCTTTAAAATGGGCTTTAGGGACATTATTGACAATTTGGTGTTAACCCTAATTTGTTCCCTATATATACATGTGTTGCCTTGTTGGAAAAGAGGAGAGAAAAAAAAAACCTAAGAGGAGTGAGTGCCGTTTGCCGTTATTTAGTTTTCTTCTTCATCCATTACTATTGTTTCTTTTTCTTCATCGTTTACCGTTATTTCTTTTCCTTCATCTATTACTGTTGTTTCTTTTTCTTCATCTTTTACCGTTATTTCTTTTTCTTCATCTATTACCGTTATTTCTTTTTCTTTATCTATTACTGTTACGTTTATATATATATATAATTTTTAAATTGTTAGAGTTTATATATATAAGATTAATTTTTGATCGAATTATGTCGATACGATGTTTGCACATTTGAGTGCATGACGCGTGACATTTGTGTTAGTTCGATCTGGTTGCGATGATCGCATTTTTGTGTGAGCAATAATACTATTTTTTGCTTAATTTCTTTTTCTTTGCGATAAATTTTGTTTCGTCTGATTTAGATCTGGTTGCGATGAGCGCATTTCTGCGTTAGCAACATTGTTGGGTTATTTGGCACATTTAAAATTCATTATTGCTTTATTATTATTATTATTATTATTATTATTATTATTATTATTATTATTATTATTATCATTATTTATTATTATTATCATTATTATCATTATTATTACCATTATTATTATTATTGTTACCATTAATTTATTAAAACTTGTTATAATATAAAAATCTGTTTTTTAAAATAAATAACATTAACATCTTTTCCAAATTAATATGAAAACCTATTATTTTTAAGAAAAACTTTTTTTTAGATAAATTTAAAATAATAACTAAAATCTTTTTTTTAAAATAATAACTAGAACCGTTATTTATTTTATTTTATTACTGTTCAATTCAAATTTCATTATCATATTGTATCTGCTCCTCTCATGTAACCTCGCGAACTTAACAATCGCTCTTTAAATTCTGCCTTTAAATTTCTGCTTGCATGGTTTAAATTATGACATTATCTCTCTGTTTGCATGATTCAATTATCTCACGTGTTTACCATTATTTCTGTCACATTGCACACATCCGAAGGTTAGGTCTAACTGTTTGGCCGCCGCGCCAATAGTCCGTAAAACTTCACACATTCAATTTCAAATCCTCAAAACTACAAACCCTAATTTTCACAAATGCCTCGCCGCAGGCAAAATTACAAATTTACCCCTAGCATTAGGTCAAAGAGCCGCCGCGCTCATTTTAGGGTTTCCCGCCGTGGAATCCCTAATTTAACCCTAATTATAACTTAACAATTCAACGTAGAAATTTGGAGTTCCTACACTCCACGTAAGCGTGTCCTTAAGATGCGTTTATTCCCCTTGAGACCTTGACCACAGTCAAGAAGTTTCTAACCTCCCTATTGAGGGGAACTACGATTACTCTGATTCCACTCCCATAAGGATACGTAGGCACAAGATGCGATGTCTTGCCGAGTAAACTTAGAATTAACCCCTTAGGTCTCTTTTCTGACTTCTAATCCTTTGTGCATATACCTTAAGCAAATAAATAAAGCAAATAGTAAGCATTGAACAAAAGGTTCCTGTAGAGTACTACAGAAGTTTAGGGTGCTAATACCTTCCCTAAATTTAACCAACCCCCGAACCCTAGATCTTTCCCCGCATTGTGTTTACGATGCAAAATAGGTTTTCCCTCTTTTGACCTTTTCCTTCGGATAAATCAAAGAGCGGTTGTGAATTGAATTGCGATTCAAACTCATTAATAGTTTGTGATCCTATTTCCACCGCAACAATGGGTCGAAGAGCTCCACAGCGTCCTCTGGGCATACCGCACCACTCCCCACTCAACCACGGGGAAACCCCATTTCGCCTCACGTATGGAACCGAGGCCGTGATACCCGTCGAAATACACGAACCATCCCGACGAATGGAATCTCCCCTGGGCACCAACGACAACGACGACGCCCTACGAGAAGAGCTCGACCTCGTCGAAGAAATCCGTTCAGGGGCAGCCCTCCGAGAAGCCCGGCTGAAACAACGAGTCACACTTCGCCACAACAGCAAAGTCCTAAAACGCGACTTTCAAACGGGCGACTTAGTACTGCGCAGAAACCAGAAAGACTCCCACGAGGGCAAACTGGTCGCGAGTTGGGAAGGCCCCTACCGAGTCCGGGACAAAACGAAGCATGGGGACTATTACCTCGAAAACCTGCACGATGAACAACTAGCTCGACCATGGAACGCCGTGAAGCTTAAGCGGTACTACAGTTAGAACATTGCCCGCGACGACCCATCGTCCCGGCCACTGGGGGGCAACATGGTACCACCGCACTCCCACGCGTCCACTAGAGACCAGAGAAAAGTAAGCCCTGCCTCTTGTATGCGCGGGCAGACGGCCTTGCTCGGCAGGGAACACCTTGACCGAGACTCCTTGCCGCCGTACCAAAATCGGCAAGACACCCAGCTCGCGATGGGACGTCCACGCCACGGGGAGAACTACCCCCGAAACGGCCCGGCCACTCTGCCGGCCAAACCGGCCGGTTCCCTTCACCACCGGTAACAAGTTTTCCGAGCTAACACCCGGACAGGCCCAGAGCATGTTGAGGCATGCACATCAAACATCATTCAAGTAAACAAATAAATACGAAAATCGAGCATAAACATCATGCGAATACCGAGCGCACACTTAGAAAAATTCACAAAAATATATATTAAGCAAAAGCGGGCACCAGCCCAGTAGTTAATATTACACAAACAGGGCATGCAGGCCCAAAGAAAGACAAGTCACAAAACATCGGCACGCAGGCCATAAAAACAACGAGCACGCAGGCCCGACAACCTATGCTACTTCACCCTCCTGATCAGCAACCACGAGGACCTCCTCGGGAACGACAAGCTCGGGGTCGACCACCTTCCCGCCGACGATCTCGTGATATGGCCCGATCCCATCCACGACCAGTGCGACGCCGGGGTTGACAACTTGGATCTGCGCGACAGCGCTCTTGAACCCGACCTCGACGGCCTCCAAACAATCACCTTCCAGCACCCGAATCCGGGCAATCAGATCGGCACGGGTGATCGACCGCTGGTCTTCCTATGTCTCGTCCTCGGTCGGACGAAGCGCGCTATCCAGGACTTCCATACGGACTTTCAGCGCTTGCACCTCGGCCGTTGCCGCCCCCAGCTTCTCCTCCAGCGAGGTCACTTTCCCCTCAACGCCCTCCGCTCGTTTACGCTGGTCAGCAACATCTTTCTGACTCTTCTCCAGCTCCTCAGTAAGCTTGTCCAGACGCGACTGCATAAAGGTAAGGTCCCCCTGCAATTTAGACAACTCGGCGGCGGAGCAGCCCTCCTCGTTCAGCACAAGGGCTGTCATGAACGTCCGCATCATCGCAACCAAATCCTCCGCCAGGATACGTCGACGAGACTCTCGATCGGCCTCGCGGACAACCTTCACCTCCCCAGCAAAGACGATAGGAGATCGAGCACCATGAAAATAGCCCGGATGCTGATGGCAAGGTGGGACGGCGTAACCCTCCTCGGCCGAGCCGGTCGTCAGATCGATCAAACTGCTGGGCTCCTCGGATCTCGGCCTTTTCGCTGCTCCTTGAGACTTAGGAGACTGACTCCCTTGAGGCGAAGAAGACGAACTCTGCCCTCCCGGCGTCACAGCCTCCTGTCCGACCAATTGACTCACCCGCGTCTTCGGGACCATGGCATTTCTGGAAGCGCGCATCATCTTCACTCGCTCCTCGACAGAAGACATGTTCGCTGCAAAAACAAAGAAAGAGTTAGCAACGACCAGAAAACCCGACCACGGAAAAAAAGAACATCCCTACCTAGATAATCCAGAGCGGCCGCCCCAGTGGCGCAACCGAGCAGGGTCTTAGTGTTAATCAGCCGCTTCTTGGTTCGCACGTTCCCCTGCACGTCGAAGATGTACCGACCATCGGGCGTCACCAGTTTCGACGGGGGAAGAGCCCACACAAAGGCAACTATTTTCATGTAAGCGGCCATATCTTTCTCGTCGAGGGTCCCCGCTCGTACGATATACCTATCCGTGCCACGGTTGAAGTGCTCCGCAGTCCATAATAGATGTATCTTGGGAAGCCACGCGAGGAACCGCTGACCGTTTACCATTCGCTCGCCCTCGGCGAAAAGAGTGTCCGAGCCTTGCTGAGTGATCGGTTTCACGAGGAAGAACCGACCTTTGAAATCTTTAACGGAATCGCTGTACGTCTTGAAGAGCTTGGTCGGCTGCTTAAACGAGACCCATCCCTAACGGCCGTTCACCGACTGACGCTGTAAGTGGAAGATGCGGAAAAACAGCGGTACCGTGGGCTCCACCTTGAGATAGAAGCACACCACCTCGAAGGCACGAATAAAGGCCAGGGCGTTGGGGTGCAGTTGGGATGGGGCCAGGCGTAACCAATCAAAGAGCCCCAGATGGAAGGCGGAGAACGACAACCTGAGCCGAGCCTCTTTGAATTAGAACTCGTGCATAGGAAACATCCGCCGCCCATATCGCGAGCAGATGTGATGGTGCTCCTTCGGGCGGTACACCTGCCAATGTTGCGGCTCCCCTACAGGCGTGTCCTCGACGGTTGCATAGACGTCGGACGCATCGGCCACGAAGCAGGACGGGGTAGACAGCGGCTCTTCGGCCACCTATTCCTCGACCGGGGCGACACGCTCGTCAAAATCCGGGACCTCGGGTTCGTTATCTTCGACCATCGTCCCCGGTACCAAGGCCGACATCTACACCTGAAAAGCAGAGGACAACGGTGAATTTGATATCCAAGATCAAATCCACCCTTCCACCGCAGGTCAAGTGAATGGGCGACAAAGGCCAGAGAACGGCGAGCAAACAGGCGCTCCCCGCCGATCCTCCTCGGGGCGTCCAAAGGCCAACCCACCGTCCCTCCGCGGGACGTTCATCGGAAAAAGCGCGCGTGCCCGGGGCATTCATCGGAGAAAGCCCCCGTCCTCGGGACATTCATCGGAACAACCGACTCTCCCTGGGGCATTCATCAGAAAATCGCCAGATACGGCGGATCTTGCGTCCCTCCTCGGGGCATTCATCATGCCCCGACCACACATTCTAATCAAACGGCGGAAATAAAAGGGAAGAGAAAGAAAAACTCACTTGTAATAGCGGCGAACGGGAGGAAGAACCAAACGGTGCGGCGACGATCGACGACAACGGCGGACGGGCAAGGATCACAGAGCTTCGCAGGTAAAACAGCAAAATGAAAAGTAGAAAAATGAGCGGGGACCCCCATATTTATAACCCGGTGCGGGATTCGAAGCGACGCTAGGCTCATTAATGGCATAGGGTAGCCGCCCTTACGACAGCTTAGCGCGCGACACGTGGCGGCAACCTGACAGTCGCGCCCCTTCACCTGCTTTCACCCCGCTCCGCTGGCGACGGGAGACCCCCGCGCAAGCGCCCGTTCCACCGTGCACAAAACCTTGACGAACCTCCCGTTTAACTACCTCTCTCCCCGACACAGCGACCTTAAGTCCTCGCTCTTTCCCAGAGCTTCGACTTGGGGGGCTCCTGTTCTGGTATGGGCCCAACCTCGGTCCATCCCAATACCACGCACGGCCCAATAAGTGAACTGGCCACACCGGGCACACGCGTCCCACAGAACGGGCAGGGCACGCCCCCAGCCACAGGCGACGCGTCCGACGGCTTCTCAACATCCTCTCTTATCGGCCGAACAGGACACACCCCGGTGCGCCGAAGCGAGACCTTTGGTTCCTCCACTTCCTCGCGTTCCCCTCCGTGGGAAGAATAACGCCCTCCGGGAAACCTCGCGAGCTCCCCTTCGCAGGGAGGACAACGTGTCTGGCGCACGTTCTCCGCGTGCTCGCCTCCGCGGGGACACGTCATCTCCCAACTACCCACCTCCGAAAGAGCAGGTCAAACCCACTTTCCGGAGATCACGGGACAGTTGGACTAGGGCGAAGACCACGTTCTGGTCTTCACTACGCCACGTAAGCCCTAGCAGTCATTAGGGTTGGGCCTGATCATCCAGCCCACCTCAAATGACCATTGGCCCAGTGCTGGGGTCTCTCTATAAATACCCTCTTCCTCAAGAGGGTCAGGTAACACACTTCTTACCCCTCTTTATGTACTTCGTCGTCGCTCTGCCCAACTTCTAACTTTGGCATCAGAGTGTTTTGCAGGTACACCCCCCTTCTCTTCCTCATCACTGATGAGCAAGCAGCAGTCCAACAGAGTGTGGCCAGCCCGTGATCCCCTTCTGATTAGGTCAGATCAATAGGTGATCAAAATTATAATTAAGTTAAAAAAATATATAAAAAAATCATTCATCCGGATCAAGAAACCTATTAGTTAACTGGTCTGATAAGTGAACCAACCAGGTCACATCGTCAATTATAAATATATTTCGATCACCTTATCGAAACGCTCTACCCTCTAATTCACAGTCTAACCGGGCGGAACAGTTCAGATTTTAAAATATTATTTGCATGTTTTCCTTCACTAAAATCTATTAATCACTTAATAAATACAATATTTTATTTGTTATATCATCTAAATAAAATAATACAAGACAACATAGGTTACAAAGTATTCGTATTCTCGCGATATCCACAGACATTTTAGAGACCCACAAAGGTAGGCCTGGTGCTCGCTTAGTGGGAAAGAGGTTCACTATGAAATATGGACAGGATTATGAGGAGACATTCAACCCTCTTGCGAAGATTACCACGCCTGCAGCAAGGCCTATGCCTTGTAGTCGACCGGTGCTTTAATTCGTAATAACATGTTTGTAAATCAAAATTCTTATAGCACACAAAAATTTCATGCTTACTCGTAACATAAACAAATAAATTTATAATTAATAATACGTTATAAAAATGTTTTTTTCTCAATAATAACACACACGCACACACACGCGCGCGCACACGCGTGCACACACACACACGCGCGCACACACACACACACCGAATATTATTAAAAAAAATATGAGTTTAAATTTCTAACTTGGAGTGGAATATTTTTTCCTTTCTTTTCTAGCAATAGTAAAAATAAGGCTTAATTAGTGACAAAGTCCTTTAACTTAATATCAAGTTTTATTTTAGTCCGTTATCTAATAAACGTTACATATTAATCCTTTAAAAATAGTTCCGTTAT
>OZ012740.1:519689586-519709586 GCA_963859935.3 Lathyrus sativus | reverse complement strand
ATGTAAGTGAACAAATGCAACGTAAAAACAGGACAATTAGTTTTACACAAGAATAAAAAAACTTTTGTAATATTCTATTATAAATAATGTCTAATAGGTTTTAAATATGTCTTTTAAAAGTTAAGAACAAGAATAGTAGAAATACCTTCCATTCTTGAAATACACCATATTCTTGAAATAAACCAAATTGTTGATTTATCCATGAGATTAGTAATAATTTAAAAAAAAATCTTATGGGGTTGCCTTATTAGTAGTTTATGAACATGGTCTGAAAATTAATCTGCCACCTGTAATTTTTAAATAATTAAATCAAGAAAAAAATGAATTATAACTAAAAATGAGCAATTTTCAAATAATTATATCAACAAAGACCAATTCTCCATGATCTTTCAGTAAAACTCAAAAAAGAAAAAAAAAATCAAGAAACAACAATGCAACATTATCAACAACATCAAAAATTTGTTTGAATTAAAAAAAGAACACACCCGCCAATTAAAAATAAAAACTTTAAAGGCTTTTAAACTTTACCATTTTTTTACCTTTAAAGAATTTTGACAAATCCTTTGTAACTAGTTAGATCCAACATTGTCTGCGTTAACAACAAGGATTTTGGTGAATTCATCGAAACACCAAATCATCCAACATTGAATCTTTGATCGAGTTGAATCTTGACCTAAACATTGTAGAAAGGAGAAAATAAGATGTTTTCACATAGAGAAAGAGGAAAAGAGATAAATAGAGGGAGAAGAGATAAGCAAAGAGAGGGAGAAGAGAGAAATGTGTGGTGGTTAGGGTTTGTTTTTGGAAGAGAGAAGAAATTTGATTAATATATTTTAATAAAATATTTCATATAAATTAAAAACAATTCCAGGAGCCAAATTAATTTAAGGGATTTAAAACGAACATTTATTAAATAAGGGATAAAAGTAAAACCTGAAATTAAGTTAATGGACTAAATGATACATTAAACCTAAAAATAATGAGGCTATCGACCCTCAATAAATCAAAATTGTAATTTTTTTATTTAAATATTATAAGCAAATAGACAATAGCAAACTCATGTTCTTTGTAATATTTACAACAACAAAATAGCAACTCAAAAAATTTCAATGCATCTTATAAGTACAAATAACTTTTTATCATCAATGATATATTAAGGATGAGAAAAAAAAGAAGCAAATCCAACAATAAGAAATCAAAACATTAACACATCACTCAAAGACAAGCATCATATGAAATTGTCACTCTCAAAAATATTTGTTTAAGGATTACTGCTCTGATACCAATTGTAACATCCCAAACTTTTATCCAAAATATTACTTAAAATTAGCTTATAAAAAAGTTGTGACTTTTTTAATAATTTATTTAAGGGAATTGTTACTAAGATAATCATATGAAATTGTCACTCTCAAAAATATTTGTTTAAGGATTACTGCTCTGATACCAATTGTAACATCCCAAATTTTTATCCAAAATATTACTTAAAATTAGCTTATAAAAAATTGTGACTTTTTTAATAATTTATTTAAGGGAATTGTTACTAAGATAACTGAAATAATTTCAGCGAAATTTAAAATTAACAAAAGTTAAGTAATTGTTCAAAATTTCTAACGGAAGAAAATTCATATTCACATTTCTAAACGAGTTTAAGTGCTAGAAATAATTGAAATAAAAATAGTGTACACAATTGTTTATTTATTACATAAATTACTAAATTTGCAAATGTCCTATTTGTCTCGTGAGTGCTTCAAACAACACATTCAATCATGACTTTTTTTTTTGAGTACCTAAAATGACTTTTTTTCTTGAGTACCTAAAATGTTAAAGGGTCAATTTTCTTATCTACATTGAATCATATCCACCATAAGAAAATGTCATAAAACTAATATTTTAAAAACTGGACTGAACCAGACTATTCAATCGGTTGTACTGAGAACTGAAGTTGAATCTAATCCGACCAATCTTTCAAAATCGCTAGTGGGTGTAAATTAGAGTAAAATTGTAAAAATCGGATTAAACTGTCAAAAACCGTTTGAACGAAAAAATCGGAGCTGGTTTTGTAAAATCGTCAAGTTAAACAAAAATGTATCAAATTGACCATTTTTTAAAATTTAATATATCAATATCGAAACTTAAAACATTTCTCATTCACAAAAAAGTTCATTCTTTTTTCTACAACTATACAAACTTCTAAATTTTACGACTTTGTTATAGTTTTTTTTTCAACCGCACTCCATCATCATCGTGTCGTCTCTTTTAACCATAGTAACGTACATTGTCCAACTCAATATTGGTTGCCGTTCAACTGAATATTGTTTGTCGTTGTCCAATTATGACTTGTTTGTCGTCTTTCAACTTGAATTTGCTTAATGTTGTCCAATTAAATATATTGTCGCTTAGGTATTCTTAATTATTTGAATTTTATTTTAGGTATTATGTTCTATTATTTTAATTTTGGTTTGAATCAGTTTAACCTATTTTATTGTAATTTTTTAATTTTAAGTTTCATATTATTAATTTATTTAAGAAACGGTTTGTAGATTTAACCAATTAAACCTTAAATCGAAAATGTTCCTGGTTTGACTTTTGATTCAGTTTTTAAAACATTGACAAAACACTTCCCAAATCAAAATATAATTATTATTTTTTATTAAAGATGACTTTTGCTTTATACTATATGAAATGCAATGCGACCATAACCACTACATGAGACAAATAATTCGAATATGCAAAATCCATTCCAATAGAAAAACTGTCAATTTTGTTACAAAGAATATTGCCACAAAGACCAAAACTTATCAAGTTTTTCACAAAAAAACGTCAAGCTTACTAAAAAAAAAACATGACATAGTGACTCATCTATATACATAATATATGATGCATATCTCAATAATATATTGTCATCTGTATATTCCTTTTAACTTATTTATATTTACTTTCGCTCATTCTAAACAAATTATTCATATATTCTTTTATTTACACAACAAAACATAAACATAATTTTTTTCTTATTGTGCCAATAATAACAATATATAAATATATTTATAAAAGAAAAATGAATATACCAAATAAATTAAAAGCACAAATAGTAATATCATAATAATATTATATTATTATAATATTATAATAAAAACAGCGTTAATAATAATTATAATAAGAATAGTCTTAATAATGATATCAACAACAAAAATAAAGGAATATAACAATGAAAGAAAAATATACATAGTAGTTAAATTAAAACACAATTAATGAGGATAGTTTTATTTAATTTATTTTTCATTAAATTCAATTAATTTCTATTTCTAGAAATCAAAATAAATTAGTCAGAAATGAAATATTCCATGTATCGGAAAATCTCACTATACATCCATATCATAAGCCCGTAAAAAAAATTCATATCCTAAGCTACCAATTACCATAATAATTATTACTTATAATGAGCCCCCAGTGCAGGGCCAATGGTTACCGTGCATTGGGCTGGGCTGCCAGACCCAACGTTGGTAACTGCAAGGGTTGACGTGGCATCGTGAAGACCAGCACGTGGTCTTCGCCCAAGTGTAACTGTTTCATGCTATCCGGAAGGTGGATGACCGAATCATCAGGACACGGGTAGTTACTCAATGACGTGTCTCCGCGTAGGGGACACGTAGAGAACGTGGGAGAGGTCTGAGGAGCTCCCCGGGCAGGCTAGGCTCTGCCCGTCCGCGGGGGAGAAGGAGGCTAGCCGGACAACTATGGGGGTCCTGCCCGACGGGAGAGGATGATGTGCTCGACGGATCTTCTGCCCGTCTGTGAGGTCTTATTGGGTCCAAATCTAGTGGGGTTTGGACTCTGCTCGAGTGTGAGCTAAGCGTCGGCCCAGTCCAGAACAGTAGCCCCCCAAGTCTTTGCTCGCGGTCAAGCGAGCTATGACTTAAGCAGCAAAGGGCGTCGGGCGCGTTGCTCCGTCGGGCAGGCTGCGGCTATGTCGGTCAGGCGAACCTATGACTTGGGGGAAGCCCGCAGCGAGGAGGAGAATCTGAGGAGACTCGGGGAAGGCGGAGGGTCGCCACGTGTCTCCTTGTGGCGGCTACGGGCTAGGTACTTGAGTGCCTAGTGTAATACCCCAAAATTTGCCCTAAGATTAGTCGTTTCATCTTGCATCCCATTTCATTTTGCATTGCGTTTAAACTAACCACTAACGGGTGATGCAGTTGTTTGATTATTGCAAGAAAATATCATGTGGCGCGCTCTTTTAGTTTATAGGATTTCTAGTGCCACTTTATTTTGAATGAATAAAATAGCATAGTTGGCAAGAGACTCTGTGTAAGGAGTTGTGAGTGTGAGAGGTTGAGAGTTTGAATCCCACCTTTTTCACTTTTTGTTTTGTTTCTTTTATTTTTATTCTAACTTTTCTATTTTTTAGCTTTGACTAATTATTTAAGTTGGGCTTTAAAATGGGCATTAGGTTAGAGTTATTATTATTTTCGTATTTTATTTAAATTATTTTTTAAAAAAATATTATTTTTTTTTACTTTTTTCCATATTATTCATAAAAACATCCAAAAATCATAAAATAAAAAATATTAGAAAATATTTTATTCTTTTAAGTTTGTTTTAGTTTGTTTTTTTAGCTTTGACTAATTATTTAAGTTGGGCTTTAAAATGGGCATTAGGTTAGAGTTAACCCTAATTTGTTACCTATATAAACATAAGTGAGGGGGAATCCTAAGGGCATCATACCGCGGCTTTGAATATCCAGGATTTAATTCGACAATGGTAATAACTCCGAGGTAAACTTTCTGTCGCATTTCGGATGGCTGTGTAAACATTTCTTTGCTGGTTTTGATTCAGCTACGGGGTACGGTAAGTTCTGTCTTAACTTTGGTTCGATTACGATGCAGCTGTACTTATTTCAATTATTACTATGTTGTTTGCCTTTTACATATTAAGCTCCCTGATTTAATTTATTTTGATATAGTATGGTTGTTATTATTACACCATTCAAAAGTTTGCTACTATGTTATTATTAACACTGTGGTAACACCGACGGTACCGCATAAAGGACCAGGAACTGAGCCCACGTAATGATGAAGGTGAATACATCAGGTGCCAATCTCCTCATTTCATTAATCTTTGTTTTTTCTTTCAATAATAAATAACTTAATTAAATAAAAAACTAATTTAAAACTTTTAAAATATTTTTTAAACTTGATAAAAATCATTTTAGAACATTTTTTATAACTTCAAATTAAATCCATTTTTAAAACTTAATTTTTTTTTTAAAGAAAACCTTTCTAAAACTTATCTAAGATATTTTTAATAATTCAATGTTAAGATTTAATGTAAAACAAAAAAAACTTAAGGAAAACCATTTTTTTAGAGGCTTAATTCATCATCACTTTTTTCCTAAAATTAAAACCAACTTGTAAATTAAACAAAAATAAATTAAAATTTTGTCTAAAAAATATTTTCTAAAACTTCAACTTAAACTTATTTTAAAACTTAAACTTAACCCTTATTTTTACAAATTTAAAATTGAGATTTAAAATTTTTTAACGTTAACACCCTTTTTTTAGGACGTAGTGCGGGAACTATGTGGGAGTAGTCCTACAATGGTTGCTACGCGATACTACACTCAAAAGAGGTTCTCTTGAGAATATTATTAACCCCCGAGTCAGTCGGAAGGTTGATAATATCCGAAAGATGGGCTGATGACTTTGGGCACTTTTTAGAACCTTGTTCTGCAGGTATAATTAACCTATAGTACACTCTTTTTGGGGATGGGTAGACCTTGACTCCGCTCACATACCTTTAACCTAGGACTTTGTGTGTTTTCATGCATTGCATTCATAAAACATCGCATTAAGATTTCATGGAATTCAAACTCTATTTATGAACATTGCAGGATACCATGGATCACCCTAGGAAGCATACTTTGAAATTTACTTTTAAGGGTTTTAATTTGGAAGTCCTAGAGAAGCTAAGAGATTTGGTTCAAGATCAAGAAAAGTTCCAAAACAGATATGGAAGGCTATTGTCTTTGTTGAAGGTTCGAGTAAACGAAGGACTTCTTGCGACTTTGCTACAGTTCTATGATCCAGATTATCACTGCTGCACCTTTCCAGATTATCAGCTTTTACCTACTTTAGAAGAGTACTCTCAGTTGGTGGGATTACCTATCTTGGATAAGTCTCCATTCCCCTTCTTGGAGGAAGACCCTAAAGAACGAGATATTGCTAAAGCCATTTGTCTAAGGATATCCGAGGTCAAAAACAATATGATCACCAAAGGGGGGACCTCCGGTTTTCTCAGGGACTTCCTAGTTAAGAAGGCCCAATTTTATGCCGATCATAAAGACATGTTTGATTTTGAGACAATATTTGCTTTGCTCATTTATGGGTTGCTGCTTTTTCCTAGTTTTGAGGGGTTTGTGGACCTTAATGCAATCAAGACCTTCATGAGGAGAAATCCAGTTCCAACACTATTGGGTAATACTTATCATTCAGTGCATCTCCGAAACTTTCATGGTGGAGGAATGATTACATGTTGTGTGCCATTACTATACAAGTGGTTTATTTCTCACTTACCCAAGTCTGGTCCGTTCTGGAGACCTAATCAAGAACGTTGGTTGCAAAAAGTTATGGCTTTGACTCACTCTGATATTGATTGGTATAATCGCATGTACGATGGGATATCGATCATTGATAGTTGTGGAAACTTCAACAATGTGCCTGTGCTCAGTTTCAATGGAGGAGTTAGCTACAATCCAGTCTTAGCTCGCCGACAGTTGGGATATCCCTTGAAGGAACCGCCTAAAGGAATTCATGTGGAGAAAATCTTTTTCAAAGACGACAAAAAGCTTCAAGATCAGATTCTATCTTCTTGGAATCACCTGCATAGGAAAGACAAAGAAAGTTTGGGAAGACCTAATTGTGTGTCCATGGAACCATACCTTCAATGGGTCCGAGGAAGAGCTATTGAGTTGAGGATGCCTTACTCTCGCCAAGATCCTTTACCTCAAGGAGAAGAACCTGTCCAGTATTTCATGACCGAAGCTGAGACTTTGAAGATCACTTTGAAGAGATCACAACGCGAAACAGAATCATGGAAGAACAAATACCATGTGATGGTCAGCGAGTACGAAGAACTTCAAAAGCAGATTCAGTCGAAGAATGATGAGATACAATCCTACAAGAAGAGAAGGCTCTACGAATATTTATTTTCCTCCGACTCTCCGTCTGCTCACTGAAGTTGTGAAAGATGCTTCTCTAGGACTTTCTAGGCTTTTATTTAGCTATTTTGGTTGCAAGAATATTATTTATAATCTGTCTTCAATAAATTAAAAGTTTCCTTGGTATTCCGCAATATTCGTAAATATTTGAATTCCATGAAATCTTCATTTGCATTCACATTTTAGCATCATACTTTTGCATTGCATGTGTCTCCCGATTTCTCATACGCGGTTTTCTCACCTTCCAGTTTTGTCACCCTGAGCTCTCTGCATCAATACGACCCTTCATAAGGATGGAAGATCAAAACCAAGAGATCAACCGTGTCAGCCATGAACTCGAAGATCTTCGAGGAAGTGTAGGGCAGATTTTGGAGATGCTACAAGCTCTTAGTGTGAAGGTGGATGCTCAGTCTACTGTTGTTTCTGAGACTACTAATACCGTTATGGAACCGCAACCAGTTGTTACTGTCGAGAATGTACCTCCTCACAGTCTTCAATCCGGTTTGGTGCCTCCTAGTGCTCAACCAGTTCAACGAGCTACCCCTCCAAAGTGCAAAACTCCTAACTCCGACCATGGTAAAGGACCTGCACGTTCGAGGAACCGCAAAACAGCTACTCCTCCACCTTGGCAACATCAGCAGAGTTATGTTCAAGGTTATCCGCTTCCATATGTCCAACAACCCTATGTAGTTACTGTTGCACCTCCTTTCGATCAGCAGTTTCCTACATACCAGCCTGTGCAGTCAGCTCCGGTATATCAAGCACCGATTCATCAACAACCTTTCGGTCATCCGCCCGTGCAAGTTCCTGTCAACAGTCAACGAGTGCCCAACGCTCTTGTTCACCAGCAATCACAGGATCAGGTTCCTTATCCCCGTAAGAGTCAGTATAAGCCTTGTCCTCCAATTCCGATGGCTTTCACTGAGTTATACCCCCATTTGGTACAACAGGGTCTGATTACCACCCGTGCTTTGGGTCCTCCGCCTGCAGGTTACAACGCGGCCGCTCATTGTTTATTTCATGAGGGTGCGCCCGACCATGATCTAGAGAATTTCTATGCTCTTCAGAAAGTTGTCAGAAATTTGCTAGAAGCGAAGAAGTTGTCTTTTAGCGATGCTCAGATGAAGATCGAGACTCCTCTCGGGGTCCCTCACTTGTCAAGCTCGAATTCCGCAAGGCATGCTACTCCTGTGGCAAATCAGCCGAATCCAGTAATTAGCTCGCTTCATTTCAGTAACCCTCAAGATGATATGACCGGGATCAACCAAGAATCTGGGAAAGTTATTTTGAAGCAACGACTGAAAACTGTTGAAGATGTGACCAGCATAACTGGGGCAAGCCATGACGACTCGCAGTGACCATAAACCAGACGTCCTTTCCATTGAGGCTCCGCCAAAGGAAACTGTTACTCTTGAATGCAAGATTTCATAAACATTTAGAAGGATTTTTCCGACAGTTCATTTGTTTATTTATATGCATTTCTCTTTGATTAAGCATATTTAGTATGCACGAACTTGTTTATCTTTGATTAATTAATGCAACGCATATGTTTGTCTTGAATAAATCCATTCGTTTCACTCATTCAAAAAAAACGTTTTCATAAATCATAATGCCAACTTTACCCGATCTCTTGTTCTAATGGAGAATTGGGGGGAGGATGACGAACCCAAAACGTCAGATTTCTTGTCGTATGCTTTCAATTGAAACCCGCTGATGATGTAAGGCATTGTTTCAAATCCCAAACACTGGAGATATAAGGATGTTAATCCCTAGTCAACCTCTTTGAGCCTTGAAGCAGGAGTTTTTCTTTCTTTTAAGAACCTTCATCCTAACTTGGGGCTGGGTAGGTTTCAGTTAAACCGATCGAGCGCTTAGATCCTCAAAAGGAAGAGCAAACCTTCGAGAATTTATCCTTAGCATCTTAAGAAGTCCAATACAATGACTATCCCTCGGTTACCTAAGGAGTGGGGCAGTCACGAGCCTTCAAAGGATTTACACGACTTGTGCATAAAAGAATATTAAAAAAAAAATAAGAGCCCGCTAAGTCAAAACCTATGAAGGAGACTTAGGCAAAACTGGGGCATCCCGCTGGACTCCAAAGTCAGATCAAAAGACGTTGTCCAGGCAAATGTTAGGGAATAAGAGCAACCAACCAGTAGTTTTTAGGATCCCTATAAAGAACAAGGTCGTGTGACCAATTGTCATTAGAAATAGGTGAGTGACTGCCATGTCCAAAGCCTTGATAAGTTCTCGACCATAGCAAATCCGCGTGAGATATGAGCGTTCGTATCCGATTAACTGAATTAGGATTGGAGAACATCACGAAGAATGGGTGGGTACAAATATAACTTTGAGCCTTTATTCTTTTGTTTCTTAAACCGTGAACCAAACCACGATACAACCTTTAAAAGACCTAATTGAAGTAGGACTTCGGTTGAAAGCATACTCGACAAGATCACGTTTCCTGACTCCTACGAGCTATGCTCAGAAAACAATTCATGTTGGCATTATAATTAAAACTTATATCCCGACTAGTGATTTCGGTCACAAGTTATTGCGATATCTTTTTCAAAACAAAATTCAAGACAAATATATGTGTACATTGATAAGCTCAGGATAGGCATTTCAGGCATGACAACTTTGCTTGATATCTTAGAGATTTACATATGAACATAACTCGTGGAACTTGAAGATCCTGCTAAACAGGGGCAGGCAGTCTCCCAATTCGCTTACCAACGCGAGTCTGACGTTCTTAAGAGCTATTTCTCGAAGATTTCGTCGTGACACGACAAAGTTATGCCAGTTATGTCGAGACCTGACAAATCTCTCAAAGAGTTTGAGAACAATGGGGCAACCGGATTCGGTGTTCTCTATAAAATCCTCTTGAGATGACCCTACCTCGCAACGCAAGTATCCTGGGGCACCATGTTTTTAAAGGAAACAAATGGCGACTACTACAAGATCCTTCAAGATCAAAACTATGTGGTTTCACAAGTTTTCCTCATACACCCAAAGGATTTTACTCACAGCGACCTTCATTCCCCGGTAAATCTCAGTGTTGCAACAGGCTCCTAAACTATTGCCTCTTCATAGTCCCCAGAGAGACTATAAGCTGACAACTTTTTCTTGGGTAACTCAAAAGTGTCCCTCAGGTTTTCTTCTCCCCATGTGAAGACGTGATACTGTGCACCCAAGCAGATTACTTTCTCCCTCAGAGAATTCAGAACATTTAAAACCAGATTTGGTTCCACCATTGATCCTTCTCACCCATGATTGACGTATTGGTTGCAGAGAACGCAGTGTATCCCCGTCGAGATGTTTATTTCATCTCTCGTCCCGTCTCTAGTCTGTTTCGTCAGCCTACGCAGGGGCATAAGCATCACATGCCTACTTCCTATACTCATACTCAGTACATATTCATTACATATTCATGATATATTCATTACATATTCATTACATATTCATTACATATTCATTACATACTCATTACATACTCATTTCATAACATTTTGCATACATAAACATTAACATACATAGACATTAACATACATTCATATTAACATATGCATCAACATATGCGTTAGCATTCACAGGTTCATTATGTTTCACCATCATTGGTTGTTACCGCCGAGTAGCTGGGTTGGTCCATTCTCTCCAAATAGATCGTCAGCCCTAAGCATAAAATACATATGTGTTTCCAGTTCCCCACGGAGCTCGATCCTCGTGGATGACGGTTACTTCAGCTATCTTTCCTCACCAGGATAAGATATTTACCCTTCGAGTTCATTCCCTCGATGGAGTCTTGATTACCAGTCTTCTTTCTAGCTCGATCCTAGATTGAACCTCAGTCTTGTCGGTCGTCGAGCCCAACCGGACGTGCATTTATTTTGCACCGTTTAAAATTTTCACCATACCTTGGCAGATATGCGACGGTTCTCGCCCGAGAAATTTATCACTATACCCGGATGTGCATTTATTTTGCACTATCTTTCAAGAAAATCAACTACAATCCTTTACAGATACACGTCAGTTCACGCCTGGAAAATCTATCAGTACAACACTTTACAATCCTACATTTACAGCATCGGTATGCAACATTTCTCACTTAAGAAGCCGATCCTATCTTCGTTATGACTCGCAGCAAATGGCCATCTCCATGGAGCAGTTGGGCTTCCATTTTTCCTGACGTCTTGAAGTATAGGGAGGTTTGAACCAAATCGTATTCAGGAGAGCACGATCTTGAAATACGGGGAGGTTCGAGCGGAATCATATTCAGGAGAGCACGATCTTGAAGTATGAGGAAGTTCATTTACCCTTTAGTAAAAGAAGGAGCGGAATCATATTCAGGAGAGCACGATCTTGAAGTATGAAGAAGTTCATTTACCCTTTAGTAAAAGAAGAAACCAAATCGTATTCAGAAGAGCACGATCTTGAAGTACGGGGAGGTTTGAGCGGAATCATATTCAGGAGAGCACGATCTTGAAGAATGAGGATGTTCATTTACCCTTTAGTAAAAGAAGAAACCAAATCGTATTCAGGAGAGCACGATCTTGAAGTACGGGGAGGTTTGAGCGGAATCATATTCAGGAGAGCACGATCTTGAAGAATGAGGAAGTTCATTTACCCTTTAGTAAAAGAAGGAGCGGAATCATATTCAGGAGAGCACGATCTTGAAGAATGAGGATGTTCATTTACCCTTTAGTAAAAGAAGGAGCGGAATCATATTCAGGAGAACACGATCTTGAATTATGAGGATGTTCAGTTTACCCTTTTCATATTCAGGGGAGCACGATCTTGAAGTATGAAGAATTTCATTTATCCTTTAGTAAAAGAAAAATCAGAATCGTATTCCAGGCGCCAACCTTAAATATGAGAAAATTGATATATCAGATAAGCAGCAGCCTCTTTATTTGAGTGCTTATTCATTTTGGCACATAAGTCCCTTCCAACGATAAGTGACAGTTCTCCCTCGAGAAGCTTATCGGGGCATTTCCCATTAAAGTCCATTTACTTTGGCATACAGCCGGTCTTTACCCTGTATATTTGATACGGATTTCCGAAAATCCATTCGATCCCACCACGAGGGATAGGTTATAGAAGCTTGGATGTTATTCTTTGCTCAATGCTCCAGCATTCTGTGATCGATCTTGCAACCGTGTAGATCCAGTTATTATTAGACATTCCCAAGTGGAGGCCATCTCGTAGGCGCCATCTCCATTTAGGACCATGTTCCAATCACTCAAAGTCCATTTATTTTGGCATACAGCCGGTTTTTACCCTGTATATTTGCTACGGATTCCCGAACAGTCCGTTTGATCCTGTCACGAGGGATAGTTTACAGAAGCTTGGATGTTATTCTTTGCTCAATGCTCCAGCATTCTATAATCGATCTTGCAGTCGTACATGATCCAGTTTTACTTTTAGATTCCCCAGTGGAGGCCGTCTCATAGGTGCCATCTCCATTTGAGAATCTCGTTCCCGGTCTAAAAATGATAATTGGTCGTGTTCGCACCAGCTGACCATCATTTTAGAATTCCCCAGTGTTGTACTGTGTCCCAGCGCGTCGTTTTCCCCAGTGTGTTCTTCTCGTAGCGTCTGTCCCTGTGTCGTCGTATTCGTCAGCATTTTCGCACTCATCATTCCAGCATACACATCATATCATATTCATGGCATTGTCTGCATTAGTCTTGTTTGGTCCATAACATTGCATATCGCCACATATAAGGGCAAAATTTTCGGTTATCTATATTTAAATCCCTCCACCATGATTCCTCGAGTCTCCGCCACTCGAATCACCCGGTGAAGTTATTTAAATAGGGGCAACTGTAATACCCCAAATTTTTCCCTAAGATTTGTCGTCGCATTTCATTGCATTTTTATTGCATTTAATCAATTACTAACAAATTTGTGTTGTCGTTTGACTTTTTGCAGGTAAATATCATATGGCATGCATTTTTTTCTAAAAAGTAAAAATGGCACAATTGGCAGGAGGACATGTGTAAGGAGTTATGAGTGTGAGAGGTTGAGAGTTCGAATCTCACCTTTGTCACTTTTTTGTTTTTTATTATTTTTACTCTAAAATTTTCTATCTTTCATTAAAAAAATAACAAAAATAGTTTTTTATTATTATTTAATTATTATTTTCGTATTTTAATTAAATCATTTTTTAAAATATTATTTTTTTCACTTTTTTCTAAATTATTCATAAAAATATCCAAAAAATCATAAAATAAAAAATATTGAAAAAAATTTTGTTCTTTTTATAATATTTTTGATTTTAGGAATCAATAGGATTATTAGTTTTTATTTTAAGTTTATTTTAATTATTTTAAATTATTTAAATTTTATTTTTTCTTAACTAATTATTTAGTTTGGGCTTTAAAATGGGCTTTAGGGACATTATTGACAATTTGGTGTTAACCCTAATTTGTTCCCTATATATACCTGTGTTGCCTTGTTGGAAAAGAGGAGAGAAAAAAAAACCTAAGAGGAGTGAGTGCCGTTTGCCGTTATTTAGTTTTCTTCTTCATCCATTACTATTGTTTCTTTTTCTTCATCGTTTACCGTTATTTCTTTTCCTTCATCTATTACTGTTGTTTCTTTTTCTTCATCTTTTACCGTTATTTCTTTTTCTTCATCTATTACCGTTATTTCTTTTTCTTTATCTATTACTGTTACGTTTATATATATATAATTTTTAAATTGTTAGAGTTTATATATATAAGATTAATTTTTGATCGAATTATGTCGATACGATGTTTGCACATTTGAGTGCATGACGCGTGACATTTGTGTTAGTTCGATCTGGTTGCGATGATCGCATTTTTGTGTGAGCAATAATACTATTTTTTGCTTAATTTCTTTTTCTTTGCGATAAATTTTGTTTCGTCTGATTTAGATCTGGTTGCGATGAGCGCATTTCTGCGTTAGCAACATTGTTGGGTTATTTGGCACATTTAAAATTCATTATTGCTTTATTATTATTATTATTATTATTATTATTATTATTATTATTATTATTATTATTATTATTATCATTATTTATTATTATTATCATTATTATCATTATTATTACCATTATTATTATTATTGTTACCATTAATTTATTAAAACTTGTTATAATATAAAAATCTGTTTTTTAAAATAAATAACATTAACATCTTTTCCAAATTAATATGAAAACCTATTATTTTTAAGAAAAACTTTTTTTTAGATAAATTTAAAATAATAACTAAAATCTTTTTTTTAAAATAATAACTAGAACCGTTATTTATTTTATTTTATTACTGTTCAATTCAAATTTCATTATCATATTGTATCTGCTCCTCTCATGTAACCTCGCGAACTTAACAATCGCTCTTTAAATTCTGCCTTTAAATTTCTGCTTGCATGGTTTAAATTATGACATTATCTCTCTGTTTGCATGATTCAATTATCTCACGTGTTTACCATTATTTCTGTCACATTGCACACATCCGAAGGTTAGGTCTAACTGTTTGGCCGCCGCGCCAATAGTCCGTAAAACTTCACACATTCAATTTCAAATCCTCAAAACTACAAACTACAAACCCTAATTTTCACAAATGCCTCGCCGCAGGCAA
Source organism: Lathyrus sativus (assembly GCA_963859935.3). Taxonomy (NCBI): domain Eukaryota; kingdom Viridiplantae; phylum Streptophyta; class Magnoliopsida; order Fabales; family Fabaceae; genus Lathyrus; species Lathyrus sativus. The sequence continues at coordinate 519,694,772 of OZ012740.1, read as the reverse complement.
AATTACAAATTTACCCCTAGCATTAGGTCAAAGAGCCGCCGCGCTCATTTTAGGGTTTCCCGCCGTGGAATCCCTAATTTAACCCTAATTATAACTTAACAATTCAACGTAGAAATTTGGAGTTCCTACACTCCACGTAAGCGTGTCCTTAAGATGCGTTTATTCCCCTTGAGACCTTGACCACAGTCAAGAAGTTTCTAACCTCCCTATTGAGGGGAACTACGATTACTCTGATTCCACTCCCGTAAGGATACGTAGGCACAAGATGCGATGTCTTGCCGAGTAAACTTAGAATTAACCCCTTAGGTCTCTTTTCTGACTTCTAATCCTTTGTGCATATACCTTAAGCAAATAAATAAAGCAAATAGTAAGCATTGAACAAAAGGTTCCTGTAGAGTACTACAGAAGTTTAGGGTGCTAATACCTTCCCTAAATTTAACCAACCCCCGAACCCTAGATCTTTCCCCGCATTGTGTTTACGATGCAAAATAGGTTTTCCCTCTTTTGACCTTTTCCTTCGGATAAATCAAAGAGCGGTTGTGAATTGAATTGCGATTCAAACTCATTAATAGTTTGTGATCCTATTTCCACCGCAACAATGGGTCGAAGAGCTCCACAGCGTCCTTTGGGCATACCGCACCACTCCCCACTCAACCACGGGGAAACCCCATTTCGCCTCACGTATGGAACCGAGGCCGTGATACCCGTCGAAATACACGAACCATCCCGACGAATGGAATCTCCCCTGGGCACCAACGACAACGACGACGCCCTACGAGAAGAGCTCGACCTCGTCGAAGAAATCCGTTCAGGGGCAGCCCTCCGAGAAGCCCGACTGAAACAACGAGTCACACTTCGCCACAACAGCAAAGTCCTAAAACGCGACTTTCAAACGAGCGACTTAGTACTGCGCAGAAACCAGAAAGACTCCCACGAGGGCAAACTGGTCGCGAGTTGGGAAGGCCCCTACCGAGTCCGGGACAAAACGAAGCATGGGGACTATTACCTCGAAAACCTGCACGGTGAACAACTAGCTCGACCATGGAACGCCGTGAAGCTTAAGCGGTACTACAGTTAGAACATTGCCCGCGACGACCCATCGTCCCGGCCACTGGGGGGCAACATGGTACCACCGCACTCCCACGCGTCCACTAGCGACCAGAGAAAAGTAAGCCCTGCCTCTTGTGTGCGCGGGCAGACGGCCTTGCTCGGCAGGGAACACCTTGACCGAGACTCCTTGCCGCCGTACCAAAATCGGCAAGACACCCACCCAGCTCGCGATGGGACGTCCACGCCACGGGGAGAACTACCCCCGAAACGGCTCGGCCACTCCGCCGGCCAAACCGGCCGGTTCCCTTCACCACCGGTAACAAGTTTTCCGAGCTAACACCCGGACAGGCCCAGAGCATGTTGAGGCATGCACATCAAACATCATTCAAGTAAACAAATAAATACGAAAATCGAGCATAAACATCATGCGAATACCGAGCGCACACTTAGAAAAATTCACAAAAATATATATTAAGCAAAAGCGGGCACCAGCCCAGTAGTTAATATTACACAAACAGGGCATGCAGGCCCAAAGAAAGACAAGTCACAAAACATCGGCACGCAGGCCATAAAAACAACGAGCACGCAGGCCCGACAACCTATGCTACTTCACCCTCCTGATCAGCAACCACGAGGACCTCCTCGGGAACGACAAGCTCGGGGTCGACCACCTTCCCGCCGACGATCTCGTGATACGGCCCGATCCCATCCACGACCAGTGCGACGCCGGGGTTGACAACTTGGATCTGCGCGACAGCGCTCTTGAACCCGACCTCGACGGCCTCCAAACAATCACCTTCCAGCACCCGAATCCGGGCAATCAGATCGGCACGGGTGATCGATCGCTGGTCTTCCTATGTCTCGTCCTCGGTCGGACGAAGCGCGCTATCCAGGACTTCCATACGGACTTTCAGCGCTTGCACCTCGGCCGTTGCCGCCCCCAGCTTCTCCTCCAGCGAGGTCACTTTCCCCTCAACGCCCTCCGCTCGTTTACGCTGGTCAGCAACATCTTTCTGACTCTTCTCCAGCTCCTCAGTAAGCTTGTCCAGACGCGACTGCATAAAGGTAAGGTCCCCCTGCAATTTAGACAACTCGGCGGCGGAGCAGCCCTCCTCGTTCAGCACAAGGGCTGTCATGAACGCCCGCATCATCGCAACCAAATCCTCCGCCAGGATACGTCGACGAGACTCTCGATCGGCCTCGCGGACAACCTTCACCTCCCCAGCAAAGACGATAGGAGATCGAGCACCATGAAAATAGCCCGGATGCTGATGGCAAGGCGGGACGACGTAACCCTCATCGGCCGAGCCGGTCGTCAGATCGATCAAACTGCTGGGCTCCTCGGATCTCGGCCTTTTCGCTGCTCCTTGAGACTTAGGAGACTGACTCCCTTGAGGCGAAGAAGACGAACTCTGCCCTCCCGGCGTCACAGCCTCCTGTCCGACCAATTGACTCACCCGCGTCTTCGGGACCATGGCATTTCTGGAAGCGCGCATCATCTTCACTCGCTCCTCGACAGAAGACATGTTCGCTGCAAAAACAAAGAAAGAGTTAGCAACGACCAGAAAACCCGACCACGGAAAAAAAGAACATCCCTACCTAGATAATCCAGAGCGGCCGCCCCAGTGGCGCAACTGAGCAGGGTCTTAGTGTTAATCAGCCGCTTCTTGGTTCGCACGTTCCCCTGCACGTCGGAGATGTACCGACCATCGGGCGTCACCAGTTTCGACGGGGGAAGAGCCCACACAAAGGCAACTATTTTCATGTAAGCGGCCATATCTTTCTCGTCGAGGGTCCCCGCTCGTACGATATACCTATCCGTGCCACGGTTGAAGTGCTCCGCGGTCCATAATAGATGTATCTTGGGAATCCACGCGAGGAACCGCTGGCCGTTTACCATTCGCTCGCCCTCGGCGAAAAGAGTGTCCGAGCCTTGCTGAGTGATCGGTTTCACGAGGAAGAACCGACCTTTGAAATCTTTAACGGAATCGCTGTACGTCTTGAAGAGCTTGGTCGGCTGCTTAAACGAGACCCATCCCTAACGGCCGTTCACCGACTGACGCTGTAAGTGGAAGATGCGGAAAAACAGCGGTACTGTGGGCTCCACCTTGAGATAGAAGCACACCACCTCGAAGGCACGAATAAAGGCCAGGGCGTTGGGGTGCAGTTGGGATGGGGCCAGGCGTAACCAATCAAAGAGCCCCAGATGGAAGGCGGAGAACGGCAACCTGAGCCGAGCCTCTTTGAATTAGAACTCGTGCATAGGAAACATCCGCCGCCCATATCGCGAGCAGATGTGATGGTGCTCCTTCGGGCGGTACACCTGCCAATGTTGCGGCTCCCCTACAGGCGTGTCCTCGACGGTTGCATAGACGTCGGACGCATCGGCCACGAAGCAGGACGGGGTAGACAGCGACTCTTCGGCCACCTATTCCTCGACCGGGGCGACACGCTCGTCAAAATCCGGGACCTCGGGTTCGTTATCTTCGACCATCGTCCCCGGTACCAAGGCCGACATCTACACCTGAAAAGCAGAGGACAACGGTGAATTTGATATCCAAGATCAAATTCACCCTTCCACCGCAGGTCAAGTGAATGGGCGATAAAGGCCAGAGAACGGCGAGCAAACAGGCGCTCCCCGCCGATCCTCCTCGGGGCATCCAAAGGCCAACCCACCGTCCCTCCGCGGGACGTTCATCGGAAAAAGCGCGCGTGCCCGGGGCATTCATCGGAGAAAGCCCCCGTCCTCGGGACATTCATCGGAACAACCGACTCTCCCCGGGGCATTCATCAGAAAATCGCCAGATACGGCGGATCTTGCGTCCCTCCTCGGGGCATTCATCATGCCCCGACCACACATTCTAATCAAACGGCGGAAATAAAAGGGAAGAGAAAGAAAAACTCACTTGTAACAGCGGCGAACGGGAGGAAGAACCAAACGGTGCGGCGACGATCGACGACAACGGCGGACGGGCAAGGATCACAGAGCTTCGCAGGTAAAACAGCAAAATGAAAAGTAGAAAAATGAGCGGGGACCCCCATATTTATAACCCGGTGCGGGATTCGAAGCGACGCTAGGCTCATTAATGGCATAGGGTAGCCGCCCTTACGACAGCTTAGCGCGCGACACGTGGCGGCAACCTGACAGTCGCGCCCCTTCACCTGCTTTCACCCCGCTCCGCTGGCGACAGGAGACCCCCGCGCAAGCGCCCGTTCCACCGTGCACAAAACCTTGACGAATCTCCCGTTTAACTACCTCTCTCCCCGACACAGCGACCTTAAGTCCTCGCTCTTTCCCAGAGCTTCGACTTGGGGGGCTCCTGTTCTGGTCTGGGCCCAACCTCGGTCCATCCCAATACCACGCACGGCCCAATAAGTGAACTGGCCACACCGGGCACACGCGTCCCACAGAACGGGCAGGGCACGCCCCCAGCCACAGGCGACGCGTCCGACGGCTTCTCAACGTCCTCTCTTATCGGCCGAACAGGACACACCCCGGTGCGCCGAAGCGAGACCTTTGGTTCCTCCACTTCCTCGCGTTCCCCTCCGTGGGAAGAATAACACCCTCCGGGAAACCTCGCGAGCTCCCCTTCGCAGGGAGGACAAACGTGTCCGGCGCACGTTCTCCGCGTGCTCGCCTCCGCGTGGACACGTCATCTCCCAACTGCCCACCTCCGAAAGAGCAGGTCAAACCCACTTTCCGGAGATCACGGGACAGTTTGACTAGGGCGAAGACCACGTTCTGGTCTTCACTACGCCACGTAAGCCCTAGCAGTCATTAGGGTTGGGCCTGATCATCCAGCCCACCTCAAATGACCATTGGCCCAGTGCTGGGGTCTCTCTATAAATACCCTTTTCCTCAAGAGGGTCAGGTAACACACTTCTTACCCCTCTTTATGTACTTCGTCGTCGCTCTGCCCAACTTCTAACTTTGGCATCAGAGTGTTTTGCAGGTACACCCCCCTTCTCTTCCTCATCACTGATGAGCAAGCAGCAGTCCAACAGAGTGTGGCCAGCCCGTGATCCCCTTCTGATCAGGTCAGATCAATAGGTGATCAAAATTATAATTAAGTTAAAAAAATATATAAAAAAATCATTCATCCGGATCAAGAAACCTATTAGTTAACTGGTCTGAT